>ONZH01028370.1:0-20786 GCA_900303285.1 Rhinella marina | reverse complement strand
TGGCGGCTCTGCAACTTGGCAGACTGACACATGTGCCATGCCTGGCCCACGTGTTCAATCTCATAGTTCAGCGGTTCCTCAAGACATACCCCAATCTGTCTGATTTGCTCACCAAGGTGCGCCGCATCTGTGCGCATTTCCGCAAGTCGACCACAGATGCTGCCACGCTCAGGGCAGCGCAGCGCCGCCTACAACTTCCCGCTCACCGACTGTTGTGCGACGTGCCCATGAGATGGAATTCAACATTAAACATGTTATCCAGAGTTTACCAGCAGCGCAGAGCGATTGTAGACTGCCAGATGTCAACTTCCCCCAGAACTGGTAGTCAGGTCAGTCAGATTCCTCAAGTCTACAATGAGGAGCGGACGTGGATGTCTGATATCTGCCAGGTGTTGAGTAACTTTGAGGAGTCAACACAGATGGTCAGCGGCGATGCCGCCATTATCAGCCTCACCATCCCGCTGCTTTGCCTGTTGAAAAACTCACTGCCTTCCCCTGGATCAACTTGTAGGAAAACAGCCTGAACTGGATGGACAGATGTCTTTTTTCGGCCTTACAAACTATGTTACTATGCTTAGCATCAAGTCGGATGCTTTGCGCTTGTCACAAGAGACGGTGGAGGAAGATACGTCGCTTGATAGCCAGAGCACCCTCCGGTCTGGTTCTCAGCGCGTATCGGAGAAGGGGGATGAGGATGAGGAGGAAGAGGAGGAGAATGTCGGCGAGACAGTAGAGGGTACCAGTGCTCAGTCCTTAACTCTTGAGCGTGTATGGGCTGAAGAGGAGGACATGGAGGAGGAGGAGGAAATGGAGAGTCAGGCCAGTGAGGAGAGGGAATTCTTGCGTGTTGGGACTCTGGCGCACATGGCAGACTTCATGTTAGGCTGCCTATCCCGTGACCCTCGTGTTAGAAAATTTTTTCAACACCTGATTACTGGGTGTTCACTCTCCTGGACCCACGGTACAAGCAAAACCTTTCCACTCTCATCCCTGCAGAGGAAAGGAGTATGAGAGTGAATAGATATCAACAGGCCCTGGTGCACAAGCTGAAACATTTCCTCCCATCTGACGCCGCTAGCGGCAGAGGACATGGTTCTGTGGGCCAAGTAGCGGGGGAGAGGAGGCGAGAGGCAGGCTTGTCCAGCACTGGCAGGGGAACGCTCTCCAAGGCCTTTGCCACTTTTACGTCACCCCAGCAAGACACTGTCACCTGTCCCCAGTCTAGGCAGAGTGGGGGGGAGCTGTACAGGAAGATGGTGAGGGAGTACCTAGCTGACCATACCAACGTCCGTAGCGATCACTCTGCTCCCTACAACTACTGGTTTTCAAAGCTGGACACGTGGCCTGTACTGGTGCTGTATGCCTTGGAGGTGCTGGCCTGCCCTGCCGCTAGCGTGCTGTCAGAGCAGGTATTCAGTGCAGCTGGTGGCGTCATCACCGATAAGCGGACACGCCTGTCAACTGACAGCGCTGACAGGCTGACGCTTATTAAAATGAACAAAGCTGGATTTCACCGGAATTCAAATCTCCTCCGGGGGAAAGCAGCTAAACATTTAAATAACTTATGTATCCGATTTTCCTCTTCTCTACTCCTCCTACTCCTCCTCTTCCTCCATATCGTCTTTGCCTAACGCTGACCCAAAAAACGCCATTTTTTAGAGGTCCAACTGGCACTCTTTTACCACAATTTTCCAGGAGGGCCCCCTACAGGCCCTCTTCCAAAAATTTTTCCGGAGGTCCACCTACAGGCCCGCTCTCCAAACAATTTTCCGGAGGTCCACCTGGCCCTCTGTCCAAACAATTTTTCGGAGGTCCCCCACCTTACAGGTCCGGCCCTCTCCCAAACAATTTTTCCGGGGTCCACCTACAGGCCCTCTGTCCAATTTTTCCGAGGTCCACCTACAGGGCCCTCTCTCCAAACAATTTTTCCGGAGGTCCACCTACAGGTCCCTCTCCAAACAATTTTCCGGAGGTCCACCTACAGGCCCTCTCTCCAAACCAATTTTCCGGAGGTCCACCTACAGGCCCTCTGTCCAAACAATTTTCGGGAGGTCCCCTACAGGCCCTCTCTCCAAACAATTTTTCGGAGGTCCACCTACAGGCCCTCTGTCCAAAGAATTTTTCCGGAGGTCACCTACAGGCCTCTCCAAACAATTTTTCCGGAGGTCACCTACAGGCCTTGTCCAAAAATTTTTCCGGAGGTCCACCTACAGGCCCTCTCTAAAAAATTTTTTCCGGAGGTCCACCTACAGGCCCTCTCTCCAAACAATTTTTCACCTACAGGTTTCAAACAATTTTTCCGGAGGTCCACCTACAGGCCCTCTGTCAAACAATTTTTGCGGAGGTCTACCTCCAAACAATTTTTCCGGAGGTCCACCTACAGGCCCTCTCTCCAAACAATTTTTCCGGAGGTCCACCTACAGGCCCTCTCTCCAAACATTTTTCCGGAGGTCCACCTACAGGCCCTCTCTCCAGTTCCAGTTTCCAGTTTTATTTGCGCAAACTGCGTACATTTTATTTTTGGGATAGGTGTGAAAAATAATATTACCTGCGTATCTATATTGCCCAACATTGGATACGGTAGCAAGTAGAAGACCAAACACATGCTGCCAACAGGGTTCCGCAAATTCCTGGTCCACCCGCAAATTCCTTGTCCACAATGTCAAGGAGGTCCAGGTTCTGTTGATGAGCAACAAGTCCTTCTGTGCTGAAATCGCCGACAACGTCTCCATCTAAGAACCTAAAGACCATTGTGGAGAGAGCGGCACCAAAGTGACGAACCCCAACGCCAGACTGCGCAGAGAAGATAACGAATAAATATCTCTTGGTTATTTTTGCTAAATAAAAGTTAAATAAACACAAAAAAAATTGATCTGTTCCTGTGCCTGATCCACCCAAGTTGAATCTGTCCCATCATGAGAAAGTCCCCCCAAGGAGTCCCCACTGTAACTTGCTTCCCATACAACTACCTCACCCCCCGACACCTGTGTCTCGCCATTGTCCACCACCTCCTCAGACAACACTGGTAAATCCCCACTGTCAGCACACGGAAACAGCAAAAGGTCTTGCGAATTGGAGCAGAGAATGTTCTGGGCTAGCACATCAGGGAAGGGGTGACTATGGGGTTCCAGGGAGTACGTGACCACATGCAATATCCATTTAAAAGTCATGCCACACTTGATCGAGCTCATAATTGACAATTGTACCGGTTGATGCTAAATTTTTAAGTTGGGGTTCTGCGTCGTCATTCTAACTAGATCCGGCTGTTGTCACCACCACACATGCTAGCCCAGGGGGCACTCCTCTGGCTCTTCCAGTGAAACCTCCTTCCCCCCACCTACAGGCCCCCTCTACAAACAATTTACCCGGATAGGGGACGTTTTAGATATTGTACAGATTTTTGTTTGATTCTTCTTTTATTTCCCTCCTGACCTGTGATAGGCAGAGCATGGACACATCCCCTTATCTGCAGTGGGAAAGACACTCCCCTGGCCAGAGCAAGCTCTTTTTCCGTTTTCCGTGGTCGAAAAATCCATGAAATATAAGGTCCCAAGATAGGGGACGTATACGGTATTAAACTGAGAAGAATCAATACCACTGTTGATGCTAGAGTTTTTCCAAATCCATTCCGGCTGTTGTCATCACCACACACGCTAGCCAGGGGGCACTCCTCTGGCTCTTCCAGCGAAACCTCCTTCCCCCCCACCTACAGGCCCTCTCTCCAAACAATTTACCCGGGTAGGGGGACGTATTAGATTTTGAACTGATAAGAAGAACAGATTTTTTTGGTTCTTCTTTTAATTGGCTCCTGACCTGTGATAGGCAGAGCATGGATTAGATATTGTACTGATTTTTTTTTTTTTTAGATCTTCTTTTAATTGCCTCCTGCGATAGACGGGAATCAAACCCAGGTCAACTGCTTGGGAAGCAGCTATGCTCACCACTATACCACCAG
Source organism: Rhinella marina (assembly GCA_900303285.1). Classification (NCBI taxonomy): domain Eukaryota; kingdom Metazoa; phylum Chordata; class Amphibia; order Anura; family Bufonidae; genus Rhinella; species Rhinella marina. The sequence goes on along the minus strand of ONZH01028370.1, from coordinate 16,831 downwards.
CAGCCACAGCAACTGATAAGAACAGATACTAAACTTGATGTCAGCTGCAGTGCCAGCATGAGCAGTGGTGTCACCTGCAGGCGGTGATGGACCTTCGTTGCACCTAGTTGGGTGCTTCCCTAACATGTGATGGGTATTTGCATCGCCTTTCTTGGTCTGGGTGAACACAATTGCCATGAGGGTAACCACCAGGCTGTTGCCTGAGAATTTGTGGTAATGGTGGGATTAAGCAGCCTCAGAGGCATCCATGCATGCTGCCCCTGCTGTTTCCTGTCCATTTCCGTGGTGTTTCCATCATTTTCTGAGGTTTCCAAGTTTTCACCCAGCCTTCCCTAGGCAGAGCCCCGGTCCCCTGCAAAAAATGCTCGAGTCTCCCATTGACTTCAATGAGGTTCGTTACTGGAAACGAGCACCCGAGCATCGGGAAAAGTTCGACTCGAATAACGAGCACCCGAGCATTTTAGTGCTTACTCATCTCTAGTTTAGATGAATTTGTAAAAGTAAATGACATTAATGCTTATGAAAATGTTTAAAAATCTGAGTCTCATTTCCTTTCTGGGATTCGCGTCCCCACCTATCCCTTGGTTGAACTTGATGGAATTATGTCTTTTTTAAACCGTATTAACTACGTAACTATAGATTATGGAATAAATGATGAACAAAACTATGAAGAATTATGAGATGTTTAAGAATTGGTTGAACCTGATGGTCTTATGTAATATATTATAATATAAAATAAAATGATCAAATAATAATTTAATGACATAAAATTATAATTTAAAGTTATCATGCATTATGATGGGTGTAAAAATATGTCAATACACAGAAATTATTTTTAAAGGTTTTATCTTTTTTTAAGTAGTAAAATATAAAAAACTAAAAACAGTCAATTCATATATTGCCGCTTAATAACATCACCTTCCTACACTAAAAAGTTGATCAATCGCATGGATTGGCATAGAGGAACTATATCCAAGGCATAGAGGAACCAACGATGATAAAGGACATTGATTGTGATTCAAGTGGTATTGTGGTTGCCTCCCTTGAAGGCTGATATTATGAAAGCACTGCCGATATACTCACCCTCTATTTGCTCCACACGTATACATCTACCCTCTATTTGCGTTATGTGGACATTTCACCGTCATGTGGATACTTTTTAGTGTAGGAAGGTGATGTTATTAAGCGACAATATATGAATTGACTGTTTTTAGTTTTTATGGTGTGTGCAATAAATAGTATATTTTACTTTGCATATTCTGCCTATTTGTCTGTGTGCTACAGATATTAGTGTGCCTGCTCAATTCAGACAATATTGTACATTTTTTAAGAGGCCAGGGTGAGGCTAATGAGTGGAGCACCTTTTCCATTCTGGTCTATGTAGTTGAGCCATTGGAAAATCAATAAAATATTAAAAAAGACTATATAAGTTTGCTACTGACCCCAAGATAAGGTGGTCATGTCATTTTTAGTTCACAGTGAACATTGTAGAAACAGAACCTTGAAAACCATGCTGGAATTGCATTTCTTTTCCAAAAACTCCAGCTAAATATTATTTTTTTTACCATTTTTTCAATACATTATATGGTAAGTTAAATGGCATCATTACAAAATACAATTTGTCCAACAAATACAAGTCCATCTATATGAATGAAAAAGAGGTATGGCTCTTGGAAGGCTAAAGGAAATAAAAAATGAAACCGCTAAAATGAAAACTGTCTTGGTTCTGAAGGGGTTGGGTTTCAGTTTGTATTTGCATATTTTTAAGCAAAATTTGAAAAGATGAATTTACATGTGGGATATTTGTTGCAGAAATTTCTGTGACTGTTCCACAAATCTAAACCAAAAAAAGATGAGTACAGCACAAATGTCTTTATCTAAAATGCAACAGAATGCCCAGCCTATAGATCTTTACAAACCAAATAAAGTTCAAAATGCCTGAAAAGGGATATTATATAGCCCAAACACTGTACATTATTATGTGTAATATGTGGTGAATCAGTAAAGCTGGAATACGGAGGAGATGCTGATGTCTTTGTTCTATCTATATATGACTGCCCTGTCTTAACCATGTCTTCAAAAATTCCAATGTAAACAATATACAGTATATACAAATGTATATAATGTTAATCAGCATTTAAAGCAAATCCATCACCAGTGAGTTTCCTTATCCAATAATTTGTGTAGACACGTAGCTTTGGTTCACCTGATTAACACTATGGTTTGCTTTTGTTGAGGCTCTGTTCCCAAGTTATGATCCTTTTTCTTAATATACAGTTTAGATCTTTGGTACAATGAAGGTGTCACCATTGCTCTTGTTGCACCCAAGCCCCACCCCTTTTTGTGGCTAGCCCCTCCCTGGCTGCTTTATCATCCTGGCCCTATCAATCAATTAAAATTATCATAGCTCGTGAACAGAGCCTCGCATCAACAAAAAAAAATCAGGTGAACCACAGCTAGGCATCTGCAAATAGTTGGATATCGAGGTCACTGGTGCCAGATTCCCTTTAAGTGTCTATCATTTTAACATCTGACATTTTTTCTATAAATTCAAATACTTCTATATAATTGCACAGACGTAAATGAGAAGAATTAATACAAAGCTGCTGTATAAATAGACTGAGTTTAACTAACATGATCATGCAGCATGTGATTTACTGGCATTATGAAGTATTTTTATACGCTTTTTCTTTTAGTCTATTTCAAATGTTAATGCAGAAAATCTGTATAGGCTAACAGAAGAGTCTAGATCAACAATAGGGCTAATGAGCATTTATTTTAAATTAAACCTATTTAGAGACTTTATGGCAATATCATAATCAAAGCAGACAAGAATTCAAAATTGGTCTTCTGTGAAATAACAAAAGTCCAGATGGAGGATGATGAAGTGAAACATTTATTCAAATGAACACACCATATATTTCCTTTAAACATGCCTGTTAATGTAACAAGTTTTATCTGAATAAACTTGAGTTAGATTATTCAACAAGTCATTTCAACATGTAAAAGGCAGTTCCATTGCAAACATTAAATATGCATACTGATATATACTTTAGTTAAAAAAAAAAAAAATACGGCTATAAAAAGGAATATATTATAGCAAATGCTGCATTGATGTCATATTATAGCAATGCATGTTATTAGACTGATGTGATTTTACTCTTAATATGTAAAACACATAGCATAAATATAAACAACAAAATAATTAAAGAAGTAGAATTTCTAAAGATGAATTCATGGATTAGTGAAAAAATAACTGATGTCTAGTATTTTGGAATTTAAGAGACACTACTGACTTTTGCACAAGAAGCTGATTTTTGTGTTAGCTACGCGGCCTCCGAGTGGACAGTGGCATCATCTTGTGTGCACTTTCTACAGACCTAAATCCCAAAACCTATGGGATCAGCTGAGTCACTGTGTAGAGGCTCATAACTCTTGTTGGGGTATACCCATCACTGTTGTTGGTTTTTGTTTCAATAACTTGTTTGAGATTAGGAAATCACCCCTGCATGCTTCTTCCTCTGGATTAACTTGCAGGAAAAAAATGGCTGAACTAGAGTGACAGATGTCTTTTTTCAGACTTACAAACTATATTACTATGTTAATGCCCCACTTTCATGATATAATATCACTGTAGTGTGAATTTTTGAAGTGTGAAGTTTTCCATAAATTTTTCCATATATATACATATATTTCCATATATATACATATATATATGTATATACTCACCTCATCCACTACTTGATCGTGGAGAGGCCATCAACTCCTGTCTTGGTGGAAGAAAACCCGCAAAAGGACCTTCGGCGAGTGTGATGACATTACCACTTGATCACGCTGGCCGTGCACGTGACATCGTCACCGAGCCTGGCCAGCGTGATCATGTGGTGACGTCTTCACTCTTGCCGCAGGTCCTTTGGTTTTCTTCAATCAAGATGGGAGAAGACGGCCTCTCCACAATCAACACTAAAAATAAGCCTTGGGCATTGAAACCTAAACATAAGTACCAGGTCTCTATTTCAGCACATGAGGCTGCATCTTCGGATCATGTTCTTTTCTCCTGATCTTCATTGTGGCAGCCAGTCTGCATCCCCAAGCAGTACAGAGTTCTTGTCATCATCATCAGCTGCTTCGTCTCCTGCTCAGACTTCTCCTACTCCTTGCCATCCTCTCCATCGTGAGACATACATAACGGAATGTGTGACCATGAAAATACTATTCTTTACCAGCAATTATATTATGTGCAAGCTATACACCCACCTGGCCAAGTGGCTGACGGTTCAGTTGCTACAGTACCACTTAGTTGTGCTAAATGTGGCACACTTTCACTTAAATTTTAATTCTTCTGGCCCCTGTCCCAGGCAATGTCAGTGTGGGACTGCTCGCCAAGCAAGTGTACTGCTGCTATATAGAAAATGTAACTTTCGTGGGTCCACAAATGTAGCACACTTCTGCACCTTTGCTTAAATTAAATTCTTCTGGGCTCTGTCCTGGGTGGTGTGGGTGGAGGACTTCTCACCAAGCAAACACGTGTACTGCTGCTAAATGGAAAATGTAATTCTTGTCGGTCAACAAATGTGGTGCATTTCCCTGCCTTCACTGACTCATACAGGTAGGCTTTATGACCCTTTCAAGGCATAATAAAACACTGTATGGCCCCAATAAGGGACATTTTTGAAAGCTTTGGAATATGAAAAACATATGTGCCGGCATGGTATGTTTTTAAACACGCTGTATGTTAATGTCGTCAAACATGCACTTACCCATAGCTATGTATGTCAGAGTGGCTCTCACATGATTTGCTACTACCGTCATTGTGTTGAAGAGCTTGGGGAGGGGGGAAGAAAAAATTCATAAAAAATTAATGAAAAGAGGTAACTTTTTCCCCTAAGATACTAGAGGGTGTAATATACCAATTTCCAGGTCAATTGAAACCACTTTGTTTCCAGTTAGGGATGAGCGAATAGACTTCGGATGAAGTTGAAGACTTCGCAAAAAACTTCTTCTAATACTGTACGGAGCAGGAGCTCCGTACAGTATTAGAATGTATTGGCTCCGATGAGCCAAAGTTATTACTTAGCGAAGTCTCGCGAGACTTCACGTAATACCTTCAGAAATTGATTTTTACCTTGGAACCGAACCGAGATCTGGAAATGGTTTTTTACAGTAAATGCAGTTAAATATTTATCCAGACTCAACATCTTCTCCTAGCTCGAAGCTACACCTGGTCCTGCAGATTAAGCTAATTCACTTGGGTGAAGCTACTGAACTAGACACACAACGATTATACAGACACAGTAGCTTATCTGAACATGCTGGTTCTGGTAACTTATTCCTGTACTGCAGATTAGCCTAGTTACTAGGATGAAGCTGAGATACATTACTAGGCACAGTAACACGTATGGTTAGACTTTTAATCTGTTTACCTGGAAACTTCTCAAAGAGAAAATGGATGTCTTTAAGTTTTTCCCTTGTACTTTTGGATTTTTTTTAAGAAACAGTGGTATAGGAAGGAGAGGAATAAAAAAATCTGTAAAAGTGAATTAGGAGTTGGGAGCCAAGGGTCAAAGAAACATAAATATAAACCCCTTCTCTTGCTAAGATGATATATAGTTTTGTGTTAAACTAGCAAAATTTTAGTAGGCTTTAAAGCAGTACTATCAATGTGTATATCAAATCCTTTAAAGAAGCAATACCACAAAAATTGCTATTCTGTGGCCCATTAGAAAGGTACATTGCAGTTAATTTCTATGACACTGACATTAAGGCTGTCATCGGAATGAATAGATATATTGACTTACTATTCACACATATGATATTATATGAATATGTCTTTAAACAGCCTTGAAAGATGACTCTCCTTAGCAGAAGTAGAGACATCTATTGTATGTGTGGCACATTTGCACTAAAAGCTTCTTTGCCTCTGTCATCAGATTATTATTATTACTATTATTATTATTTTTTTTTCTCTGTATGCAATTCTATTCCTGCTCTCAAGATTACAAAAAGCATCACAAAACCCCAACAGATTCCATAGTTAGTCAGTGGAATTTGTTAGGAGTATGTGCAATGCATATATGAGAAGCACAAGGCAGACATTTACATTGCATAATAGAGTATCCTGCAAAACAAACAGAAAAGCCCTGAAAAGTCCTTTAAAAACATGTTATAAAAAATGGTATTATTGGCACAGAATAACACGTTTGATAATGATGATGAAACATTTGTTTATCCGTATATTTTTTTGTTTTTCAGCTGTACTGTATGTTCTTCATGAATTCTGTTTTATAAACTAACTGCCATCTTTTATGTTTTTTACATTCATGTATTGAATTTCTGTATATTACCATAAATATGAATATGTAAATTGCTGACTTTGGGCTATAATGTGGACATCTGCAAAAATGCTTTATATATACAGCTGCTATGCTTTTTTCGGGTTCACTTGCTGAATGAGGAGGTAGAATACTAGAAAAATATCACTGCAGGATAAAGCTTTTAGGTAATTTAATCTCACTAAATTTTGCAATACCCTGTGATATTCTAAATATAATTATTATGGTTATGATAAAAGTTATAATTACTTGCTGTTTTCCTGAAAATGTTTATTGAAAAAGAAAAATCTCATTGAATGCTACCATTTGGCTTAGCATTCAATTTCTCCTATTTGCCATTGCAGTTGATTTGTACGTTTCTTACAGACCTGTCTTTCTTTACAGTTAAAACTTGATTTTCTTTGCAGTTAGATTTTATGTAGAGATGAGCGAGCACTAAAATGCTCGGGTGCTTGTTATTTGAGTCAAACTTTTCCCGATGCTCGGGTGCTCGTTTCGAATAACGAACCCCATTGAAGTCAATAAGAGACTCGAGCATTTTTTGCAGGGGACCGGGGCTCTGCCTAGGGAAGGCTGGGTGAAAACCTGGAAACCTCAGAAAATGATGGAAACACCACGGAAATGGACAGGAAACAGCAGGGGCAGCATGTAGGGATGCCTCTGAGGCTCCATAATTGCACCATTTTTTCTAAATCTGGCCAATAGTCTGGGGATGACCCCAAGGCAATTTTCAGGGACACGGTAATGGTGACCCACTTTAAAAATGCTGCCTGACAACCTGGCGGTGAACCCCTGATTGTCTGTCTGTCAATAAGATTGCAGTGTAAAGCATGGTGGTGAGCCTCAGTAATAAGATTGCAGTGTAAAGCATGGTGGTGAGCCTCAGTATGACTTTTTGGATGGAGATTGCATGTGGTCACGTACTCCCTGGAAGAACCCCGTAGTCACCCCTTCTCTGATGTGCTACCCCAGAACATTCTCTGCCCCAATTCGTAAGACCTTTTGCAGTCTCCGTGTGCTGACAGTGGGGATTTACCAGTGTTGTCTGAGCAGGTGGAGGACAATGGCGAGACACAGGTGTCGGGGGGTGAGGTAGTTGTATGGGAAGCAAGTTACAGTGGGGACTCCTTGGGGGGACTTTCTCATGATGGGACAGATTCAACTTGGGTGGATCAGGCACAGGAACAGATCAATTTTTTTTTGTGTTTATTTAACTTTTATTTAGCACAAATAACCACAGAGATATTTATTCGTTCTCTTCGCTGTGCAGTCTCATCAACAGAACCTCGAGCTCCTTGACATTGTGGACAAGGAATTTGCGGAACCCTGTGGGCAGCATGTGTTTGGTCTTCTTGTTGCTACCGTATCCAATGTTGGGCAATATAGATACGCAGGTAATATTATTTTTCACACCTATCCCAAAAAAAATGTACGCAGTTTGCGCAAATAAAATTGGAAACTGGAACTGGAGAGAGGGCCTGTAGGTGGACCTCCGGAAAAATTGTTTGGAGAGAGGGCCTGTAGGTGGACCTCCGGGAAAATTGTTTGGAGAGAGGGCCTGTAGGTGGACCTCCGCAAAAATTGTTTGGAGAGAGGGCCTGTAGGTGGACCTCCGGAAAAATTGTTTGGAGAGAGGGCCTGTAGGTGGACTTCCGGAAAAATTGTTTGGAAAGAGGGCCTGTAGGTGGACCTCTGGAAAAATTGTTTGGAGAGAGGGCCTGTAGGTGGACCTCCGAAAAATTGTTTGGAGAGAGGGCCTGTAGGTGGACCTCCGGAAAAATTGTTTGGAGAGAGGGCCTGTAGGGGGCCCTCCTGAAAAACTGTGGTAAAAGACTGCCAGTTGGACCTCTGAAAAATGGCGTATTTTTGGTCAGCGTTAGGCAAAGACGATATGGAGGAGGAGGAGGAGGAGGAGTAGAGAAGAGGAATCGGATACATAAGTAATGTTAATCTTTAGCTGCTTTCCCACGGAGGAGATTTGAATTCCGGTGAAATCCAGGCTTTGTTCATTTTAATAAGCATCAGCCTGTCAGCGCTGTCAGTTGACAGGCGTTTACGCTTATCGGTGATGACGCCACCAGCTGCACTGAATACCCGCTCTGACAGCATGCTAGCGGCAGGGCAGGCCAGCACCTCCAAGGCGTACAGCGCCAGTTCAGGCCACGTGTCCAGCTTTGAAACCCAGTAGTTGTATGGAGCAGAGTGATCCCTACGGACGTTGGTATGGTCAGCTAGGTACTCCCTCACCAACTTTCTGTACAGCTCCCCCCCTACTCTGCCTAGACTGGGGACAGGTGACATTGTCTTGCAGGAGTGACATAAAACTGGCAAAGGCCTTGAAGAGCGTTCCCCTGCCAGTGCTGGACAAGCTGCCTGCTCGCCTCCTCTCCCCCGCTACTTGGCCCACAGAACCATGCCCTCTGCCGCTAGCGGCGTCAGATGGGAAGAATTGTTTCAGCTTGTGCACCAGGGCCTGTTGATATCTATTCACTCTCATACTCCTTTCCTCTGCAGGGATGAGAGTGCAAAGGTTCTGCTTGTACCGTGGGTCCAGGAGAGTGAACACCCAGTAATTGGTGTTTGAAAAAATTCTTCTAACGCGAGGGTCACGGGATAGGCAGCCTAACATGAAGTCTGTATGTGCGCCAGAGTCCCAACACGCAAGAATTCCCTCTCCTCACTGGCCTGACTCTCCATTTCCTCCTCCTCCTCCTCCTCCAAGTCCTCCTCTTCAGCCCATACACGCTCAAGAGTTAAGGACTGAGCACTGGTACCCTCTACTGTCTCGCCGACATTCTCCTCATCCTCATCCCCCTCCTCCGATACGCGCTGAGAAACAGACCGGAGGGTGCTCTTGCTATCAAGTGACATATCTTCCTCCACCGTCTCTTGTGACAAGCGCAAAGCATCCGACTTGATGCTGAGCAGTCAGTTTTTCAACAGGCAAAGCAGCGGGATGGTGAGGCTGATAATGGCGGCATCGCCGCTGACCATCTGTGTTGACTCCTCAAAGTTGCTCAACACCTGGCAGATATCAGACATCCACGTCCACTCCTCATTGTAGACTTGAGGAATCAAACTGACTACCAGTTCTGGAGGAAGTTGATATCTGGCAGTCTACAATTGCTCTGCGCTGCTGGTAAACTCTGGATAACATGTTTAATGTTGAATTCCATCTCGTGGGCACGTCTCACAACAGTCGGTGAGCGGGCAGTTGTAGGCGGCGCTGCGCTGCCCTGAGAGTGGCAGCATCTGTGGTCGACTTGCGGAAATGCGCACGGATGCGGCGCACCTTGGTGAGCAAATCAAACAGATTGGGGTATGTCTTGAGGAACCGCTGAACTATTAGATTGAACACGTGGGCCAGGCATGGCACATGTGTCAGTCTGCCGAGTTGCAGAGCCACCACCAGGTTACGCCCGTTGTCACACACAACCATGCCTGGCTTGAGGTTCAGCGGTGCCAGCCACACATCGGTCTGCGCCGTGATGCCCTGTAACAGCTCTTGGGCGGTGTGCCTTTTGTCAACTAAGCTCAGCAGTTTGAGCACCGCCTGCTGGCGCTTACCCACGGCACTGCTGCTGCGCCTAGAGCTACTGACTGAAGGCGCCGTGCCCACGGATGGTAATTCGGAGGAGGAGGTGGAGGAGGAGGAGGGGGGTCGGAGGAGGAGGCATAGTACGTCTGAGAGACCGTGACCGAGGTAGGCCCCGCAATCCTCGGTGTGGGAAGTTCATGAGCGGCCCCAGGGTCAATCTCAGTCCCAGCCTCCACCAAGTTAGCCCAATGTGCCGTCAGTGAGATGTAGTGTCCCTGCCTGGCAGCACTTGTCCACGTGTCCGTGGTTAGGTGGACCTTCTCAGAAACATCATTGGTCAGGGCACGGAGGATGTTCTCTGACACGTGCTGGTGTAGGGCTGGGGACGGCACATCGGGAAAAATAGTGGCGGCTGGGGACCGAATACCGAGGGGCAGCCACCGCCATGAGATTGCGAAAGGCCTCGGTCTCTACCAGCCTATAGGGCAGCATCTCCAGGCTAAGCAATTTGGAGATGTGGACGTTGAGGGCTTGGGCATGTGGGTGGGTGGAACTGTATTTCCTCTTGCGCTCCAGCGTCTGCTGTAAAGACAGCTGAACGCTGCCCTGGGACACATTGGTGGACACTGTGGAGGATCGTGGAGGCAAAGGTCTGGTTTTCCGGCGGGAGGCCTTCGTGCCGGGGTCCTGGGCTGGGAGTTGACTAGCAGAGGCAGCGAGTGACACAGGGGAAGGAGCAGTGGTGTGACCTGCAGGAGGTGGTGAACGGCCTTGGTTCCATTGAGTGGGGTGTTTAGCACTCATATGCCTGCGCATGCTGGTGGTGGTTAGGCTAGTAGTGGTGGCACCCCTGCTGATCCTGGTGTGGCACAGGTTGCACACCACAGTCCGTCGGTCATCCTCACTTTCTTTAAAGAACCTCCAGACTTGCGAACATCTAGGCCTCGCCACGGGAGCTCACAACTTGAAACAGTTGATGCTGATACTCCAGCTCTGGCCCTGCTTCTCCCTCTGGCCACACCACTGCCTCTTACAACCTGTTCTGGTGCAGCACTCGCCTCCGCCTCAGAAGCACTGTCTTCACTCGGCTTATCAACCCAGCTTGGGTCAGTCACCTCGTCATCCTCCGATTCCTCAGTCTGCTCCCCCCTCGGACTTCCTGCCCTGACAACAACTTCACCACTGTCTGACAACCGTGTCTCCTCATCGTCCAACACCTCTTTACAAACTTCTTCCACTAACTCAACATTGTCATCATCATCATCATCATCACCCACAGACTGCGACAGTTGGAAAACTTGGGCATCGGGAACGAGGTCAGCAGCAACCTGAGAAGTGTTTTGTGACTCTGGGAAAGGTCCAGAAAACAGTTCCTGAGAGTATGCCGGATCGCATTCCAAATTTTCCTGGGAGGGGGCAGACTGGGGGGAAGGAGGTTGAGGTGGAGGAGCCAGAGGAGTGCTCCCTTGGGTAACGTGGGTGGACTGCGTGGAAGACTGACTGGTGGACAAATTACTTGAAGCATTGTCCGCAATCCACGACATCAGCTGTTCGCACTGTTGTGGTTTTAACAGTCCTCTACCACGTGTCACGTGTTGAGACATGAAGCTAGGGAGTGTAGCTCTGCGGCATTCCTCTGCTCCCTCATCAGCAGGTACTGTCTCACCCTGCCCAGGACCACGGCCTCTGCCCCCTGCAGTAATTGAATGCCCACACCCACGCCCTCTTCCTCGACCCTTAGCCCTGGGGTTCAACATTTTCTGTATATAAGTGTATTATATAAAAAATAAAAAATAAATGGGCCTGCTGTACTGAAACCCACAAACTTGTTCAGTCTGGTTTAATTAAGTGACGTACAGAAAGTGTCACCTGGACAGAAAATACGGATTGGAGTGAGTGTACTGAACTGTGACACACAGAATGGTTCCACGCAGCTGTGTGAAATGGATTTGTATCACTGAGATATAACATTAAAAAAAAAAGGGGTTATATATGGCGATAGCTACACTACTAGTGCCAGCCAGCCAGCCAGCCAAGCCAGGAGACAAAACAAAAATGTCTTGTAGCCCTTAGAAGGGCTGTTGGGTTCTTTGTGGGTGATTCCTGCCTAACAGAGAACTAAATGCAGGCCCTAACACTCTCCCTGAAAAGCAGCAGCTCTATCCCTAACGACATCCAGACGGCATCTGAGCCGAGCACCGCGGCCAGTCACTAGTATATTCCAGGGTCACCTGATCAGGCCAGCCAACCCCTGCTATCGACATGTAAGGGCCCCACGTGATGCTGGGTGTACCGCAGAGTCTCCTGGCTTGTGATTGGCTGAGTTTATAGGCGCCAAAAATGCACGATGCGGAAGTTGCCATTTCCTCGAGCATGGAGAGATACTCGCCCGAGCAGCGAGCACTTACGAGTACCCTAATACTCGAACGAGCACCAAGCTCGGACGAGTATGCTCGCTCATCTCTAATTTTATGTCAAAGAGATTGACTTTAGAAAATGTAATTAAAATGTATATAGATTAGAGATGGGCAAATTGATTTGTATGAGTCAATTTATTCATATGAAGAAATTCTCCATCTGTGAGGGACTGCCAGTCTACAGAAGATTCCACACTGTGCTGACAGATTAACATGGCTACAAATCTTGTCCAGCCCTGATAATCTCACGGTAATGGCGCATGCATGAGATTATCAAGGCCGTGCAAGACTTGCTGGTAATGTAGGGGGAGCATCTAAAGCTTTGGGGATGCTCCTTCACAAGTGTAAATTCAGATTAATTAATCAATTTGTACAAATCAATTCATTTATCCCTAATATGCATCATGTTTCTCTTCTTTAAAGCAAAGGTTTGCTTGTTTCCTAGGAAACTGAAAATTAAAAATGATGGATACATCTAAAAAAAAACCCTAGTCATGGAACAAGAATCCTTGGACAGATGAAATGAAAATTAACTTGTACCAGAATAATGAGAAGAAAACAGTAAGAAGAAGGAAAGGAAGAGATTATGATCTGAAATATACCACATCATCTGTCATACGTAGTGGAGGCAGTGTTATGGGATGGGCATATATGGCACCAGTTGAGATGGTGAAGCAGTTGTCTATAACATAGTAACATAATTTATAAGGCCGAAAAAAAGACATCTGTCCATCCAGTTCGGCCTGTTATCCTGCAAGTTGATCCAGAGGAAGGCAAAAAAAACTGTGAGGTAGAAGCCAATTTCCACTTTAGGGGAAAAAATTCCTTCCCGAATCCAATCAGGCAATCAGAATTACTCCCTGGATCAATGACCCATCTCTAGTAACAATAACCTGTAATATTATTACACTCCAGAAATACATCCAGGTCCCTTTTGAACTCTTTTAGTGAACTTACCATCACCATCTCCTCAGGCAGAGAGTTCCATAGTCTCACTGCTCTTACCATAAAGAATCCTCTTCTATGTTTGTGTACAAACCTTCTATCCTCCAGACGCAGAGAATGTCCCCTCGTCACAGTCACAGTCCTCGGAATAAATAAATCATGGGAGATATCTCTGTATAGATCCCTGATATATTTATACATAGTTATTATATTCCCCCTCAGTCGTCTTTTTTTTTTAACGTAAATAACCCTAATTTTGATAATCTTTCTGGGTACTGTAGTCCACCCATTCCAGTTATTACTTTAGTTGCCCTCCTCTGAACCCTCTCCAGCTCTGCTATGTCTGCCTTGTTCACAGGAGCCCAGAACTGTGCACAGTATTTCATGTGTGGTCTGACTAGTGATTTGTAAAGAGGCAGGACTATGTTCTCATCACGGGCATCTATGCCCCTTTTGATGCAACGCATTATCTTATTGTTTTTGGGTTACAGATTTTAGAGAGCTAAATATTTGAATCTATGTATTACACATAGTTCTTTTTTTTATAATCATGTTACAGTATTTTGTCCTATTATTTGTGATCATATTAAAACAGTTCATAAAACAGTTTTTGTTGAGCCCCTTGAATTAAAGGTGAAAATCTACATCTTCATTCAGGAAAAATTATGAAAATTTGGTCACTACCTAAGTATTTTTGGGCCCAACTGTTTATAAATATGAAAAGGGTAAGTCATTGAAATATTGCTGGAATACTCTCATGAATCCAGTCAGGGAATGTTTGGACTGTAGTGTAGAGTTTGGATCTTCCAAAGCTGGCTTTTTTAAAAAGCTAGAGAAGGGTTTGGACTCTGATTTGAGAAAGTCGGGTGGGTTTGTTATTTGGATAATTAGTACTAGGCTGCTAGTTAATTAGCGGCACCCACAGCATGTATAATAAAGGTGCATTCACAATGTTTGTGTTCTGTGTCTGCGCAAGATTGCCTTAACTACAAGGGACCAATGAGCAGTAGACTTGGTAGATGGTCAGTGTTGTGTCTCCAGTATTATTTAGTCACCTGGTATATGACAATTTTATCTGTATACCGTAGTTAGTGTTCAGCTGAGCATTATTTATTTAGCCTAAAATGTAGAAGACAATGTTTTTTTTTGTTATTTCATAAACACTGAAACAAACACAGGGAAGCCCTTGACATTGCACATTCATTTGAGCTGCTACTGTATATAGAACCATCAGCAATCTCAGGAAAAATATGCTATGTTTACTTTTGTTCAGTGAATGAATTGAATAGTCTTTTGGGGTGAATAGTTTTTTGTCACATTATATTTGTTTTTAACTTTCTTTTCATGTATTCATATTTTTATTTGCTTTTTTAGCAGTTGCTTGTGTCGTGTGCCTCTGCACTGCACATACATTCAAATTCTCCTTTAAACTATTACATTGAATAGAATATTGCATGCTCTACGTGTTGAATAGTAACAAAGGTTTGTATTGCTTTGCAACAGATTGTATAACTTTCAATTGTTTAGTGCCTTATCTGCCCTTACAAGCACAGTCACAAGTGAAACTATAATGTTAAACATATATTTAGACAGTGATGAGAAAAAGATTTAAATGTGACCACCAGCTACATAAATAATGTACTCAGAATCATATGGAGATAAAATTATAGCTGATAAAACATATTTTAAAAATCCAGAGATCCATAGGTCTTCACAATGAAGACACAACAGTTAAAGGGGTATTCTCATCTTAGACAATGGGGGCATATCGATAGGATATGCCCCCATTGTCTTATAGGTGCGGGTCCCACCGCTGGGACCCGCACCTATATCCAGAACGGAGGGGGAGCGCTGCGCCTGGAGGATCCCAGGTTTCCGGGGGTCCGGCCACCACCAGGCGCAGCTCCCCGCGCCGCTCATAGAAATGAATGGGAGCCGGGCCGTGCATGCGCGGTGCGCTCCCATTCATTTCTATGGAGCCGACGGAAGTAGCCGAGCCAGCGCTCGGCTATTTTCGGCGGCCCCATAGAAATGAATGGAGGGCGGCTGCGCATGCGCAGTGCACCCTCATTCAGTTCGGGGGCTCCGTTCTGGAAATAGGTGCAGGTCCCAGCGGTGGGACCCGCACCTATAAGACAATGGGGGCATATCCTAGCGATATGCCCCCATTGTCTAAAATGAGAATAACCCTTTAAATTCCAAGACTTTACATTTTCAGGGTACTGTAGGTATAGATACAGTATGCAATACCTAAAATATTAGTCAAATGACATTATGGTAGGTGCAAAGCATAGCATTTTTAAACCATAACACAACATATTTCTTTTAAAATTATATTTTTGACTTTCAAAAGGTGATTTGAGTCCTTTTTAATTGATCCACTGTAAATCAACAATATTCAGATCTAATGATAGTGGTTGTACTGCCATATAAATTGATGACCTATCCTCAGGATAACGTAAGTCATCAATATCTAATCAGTGGGGGTCCAACTCCCGGTACCCCTGCCAATCAGCTGTTTGAAGAGGAGGCGGAGCTCCATGCATGCTCTGCTTCCTTTTCATTACACTGCACTTCTGAGGCGACGTGGAGTAAGTACTTGTAATTACATTATGCCGCTGCTCCACAGGAGATGGCACCTAGTGTAACGAAGAGGAAGCAGCGCTTGCATGGAGAGCCGCTACTTCTTCAAACAGCTGATTGGTAGGGGTGACTGGTTTCAGACCCCCACCGATCAGATATTGATGACCTACCCTGATGATAGAAATAAAAAGGATGTAGCTAGCATCTTCAAACTTGCATATTTATTCCTGTCAGTACTTCAAAACAGTCAACGTTTTGGCTTATTACAAGCCTTTATCAAGCCATAATACATCAGTGAAATCTCCAGTTTAAATAAGTCTTACAAACGGGGTTGTGACAAACATTGCACCAGTAGACAGTGTTTACATAACTGCACTCACACCAGTGCCAATCATCATAAAGTGCATAATGTGAATTAGAAATTCTCCATAGGTATTAGAACTTCTTATGTGATACTATCCTATGGTATGCTCACGGACCAGTAGGCTGCAAGATAGCCGCATCAATTTTTCCCTCGGCTTCTCACAAGTAAAACTGCATATGTCACATTACATCATATCCGCTTCCTCTAAGCTACAAGATCCTCCTCTCTGGACTGTGCATGACCTGTGACGTCACTTTCATATAACTTTTATTCAAAATGGACATCACAAACAACTGGCTTCCCATAACTCTCGCAATGCCTCCCATGTGCACGTGTGTCAGTCACGTTCCTATGACAACCCCATGTCCTCAGGCCGGCACTACATGCAGGACTCCACTCTAAGGCAGACACCTATGTGCGTGCTCTGACACATGGTGCACCAACAAAAAAGATCAACCCCGCAGACTATTCTCTCATTATTATGCAGTTTACATAAACACCATATAAAATGAAGGAACATCATCGGGGCAAAGAAGACTCTTTGGTCTTCAAACAAAGGATGCCTGTGGTCACATACAGATGTCGGTAACTCCACAGCCTATTTTGTCCTAATATAAAATACATAATATAGACAATAGTCAATCCATATACA
>ONZH01028369.1:0-13856 GCA_900303285.1 Rhinella marina | reverse complement strand
TTTTATGGCATATGCAATATTAATTGGTGGCATTAGACAATGCAACTTGTTCCACAAAAAAATCAACCCCCCATATGGCTATGTTAAAAAATAAAAATTATGACCCTGGAAAGGCAGGGAGTGAAAAACAAAAATGAAAAACCTCCAGGGCTGAAAGGGTTTACAAGGGTATGTTAGCATTTTGTCTTTTTACTCATGTTCATCATGTTTTGAGAAATCTCTTTGCTTCCCTGTGCACTTTATTATACATACAGTAACATTGTCTTACTTCCCATATGCTATTCTATTCCCTGTAGACTGCTTTTATAACAAGCGTCCACTTCTTGGTGTCTATTTCTCTTTTTTTTTGTGATTTTATTAATTTTTATGTTTACATGTACTATAATAAAGATGAATTTTATATTTTGATAAACTCAGTTCTTGCACACTTTCTTTTTTATAGGTATACTTCACTTTCTTAGCAGTCTGATGCAATGCTTCATTTTGCTAAAGCATTTTTGTTTATCCCAATAAAAGTATAATCTATTATATATTGCGTTAGGATCTGATGAAAATCCCTTGAATTTTTGCAAGAGTCTCCCAGCTTCAAAGCGATTACATAAATAAGGAAGAATTCCTTGTAGAGTTTGGCTGCAAAAATTAATCTTTTGAGACAGGTAAATATTTGGTACTTCAGAATGCTCATCTATTAAATACTTTTTGTATTGCAGCCGGTAAATGTGCGTGATATGTGATGACTGTAATTAACTCCTTAACTATAGAAACAAAAAGGCAGCAGCACATTCAAGTTGATGTGGGGGCAAACCCTACAGGCTGCAGGTTGTTGATCCCGTACAAAAATGCAAAAATGACGCAGCACTCCAGTTATAGTGAAAGAAGTGGTGGACCGCTTTATTCACCCAAACCACAACGTTTCAGCCCAACACAATGAAGCCTGTCTGAAGCAAGGAGACATGTGCATAAGTGAGGTATATATAGAAGAACCATACATAAGCCAATTTAGCAGTTTAACCCCTTCACGCCCAGCGCCGTAATAGTACGGCGGGGCAAACACCCGGCTCCCTGACGCAGTTGCTCGGGAGTTGGGGCGTGATGGCTGCTCTGCCGAGTAGGTAGCCATGTTGGGTATGGGCAGGGGGCAGTATTACCGCCACCTGCAGCTCCGATTGCTGAGATTGGCCGGTTTTCATAGACTGGCCCATCGCACCTCCGGCAGTAAAACGGAGCTGCGGGGGGGGGGTCATCTCAAGGTGACAGGTGTTGAACTAGTCAGCACCTGTCTTTCCCAAGGTCAGACAGGGGACTCCAGTGTTTGGGGTCCCCTGCCAGCGCTGCCATTAGCTGGGGCAACGCAGCCAATGGCAGCACTACAGCTGCACAGGAAAGGGCGTTTTTTTTGCCTTTTTTTTTTTTACAATTTTCCAGCTCCACACCGCTTTTTCTGAGTTCGAGCTGTGACCGCCCAGTGCTTTTCAGTGCATACCTGCCTGATCAGCACCTGGGGATCATTCTTTGCGCTTTCTTTCCTTCTTTTTTTGGTTAAAAAAGAAGAAATTTCAGTTAGGGTTTTATATAAATATATATAGAGCTCCATATCTCAATATATATAGATTTAAGTTAATTTCTAGCAATTTTTTTGGAGTGAAAAAGAACTCCAGTTAGTGATAGTTATTAGCGATGAGCGAATCGAAGCAGTAATATTCGTGATTCGCACGAATATTGCCCGCTTCGGCTCGGCATCCCGAGGCAGCGTGGACTCGTGATTATTCGTGCGTCGCTGCCATTTTGAAATGCCCGTTTTTTTCAGCCAATCAGCATCAAAGGGAAGCCTGTGGGAACGCCTGCTGTGATGTAACAGCCCCTATACCTCCCCAGCAGTGATTGGCTGGCAGTGACATGTGACCTAAATTTATATAAGGTAGGGACCTGCAGCATCAGCCTCATTGTGCTTTGGGAAGGAGAAGAGACACAGTGTTAGCTAGTGTAGTGTGTGCAGCAAGCAGTTAGTTAGGAGTTAGGTTAGGAAGCCCCAACAGTCTTTTTAAAGACTATACTCTGAAGAACAGTATACAGTATATACTGTAAGCCTGTATTCTGTGTAGGATAGGAAGCCCCAACAGTCTTTTAAAAACTAATTGATTCTGTAAGCCTGTATTCTGTGCAGAGCTGTGCCTGGTACACCTTGTCCAGCCACATAGCTCAAACTATACATCTGTAAACAGATATATTCCTGTGCATGACTGTGCAGTGACTAGGGTATACACTTCATCAGCCTGCTATATACCTCACAGTCTATAGATACCGTACTGATCTGTAGATTCCAGTTTTATTTGCGCAAACTGCGTACATCTTTTTTTTTGGGATAGGTGTGAAAAATAATATTACCTGCGTATCTATATTGTCCGTTGAATTTCACTGATCTGTAATACACGGTGCAGTGAGTTGGGGAAAAAAATTTCATCAGCCTGCTATATACCTCACAGTCTATAGATACCGTATTGATCTGTAGATTCCAGTTTTATTTGCGCAAACTGCGTATGTAAAGATTAAGCGTAACTGGCGTAAACCCAGAGGTATTGACAACAGAGCCCGCAGGTGGTTCAAGGGGCAGATCCTGATGCCCAACATTGGGTACGGTAGCAACAAGAAGACCAAACACATGCTGCCCACAGGGTTCCGCAAATTCCTGGTCCACAATGTCAAGGAGCTCGAGGTTCTGTTGATGAGCAACAAGTCCTTCTGTGCAGAAATCGCCCACAACTTCTCCTCAAAGAACCGAAAGACCATTGTGGAGAGAGCGGCACAGCTCGCCATCAAAGTGACGAACCCCAACGCCAGACTGCGCAGCGAAGAGAACAAATAAATATCTCTGTGGTTATTTGTGCTAAATAAAAGTTAAATTAAAAAAAAAAATGATCTGTTCCTGTGCCTGATCCACCCAAGTTGAATCTGTCCCATCATGAGAAAGTCCCCCCAAGGAATCCCCACTGTAACTTGCTTCACTTTCAACTACCTCACCCCCCGGCACCTGTGTCTCGCCATTGTCCACCACCTCCTCAGACAACACTGGTAAATCCCCACTGTCAGCACACTGAGACTGCAAAAGGTCTTGTGAATTGGGGCAGAGAATGTTCTGGGGTAGCACATCAGAGAAGGGGTGACTATGGGGTTCCAGGGAGTACGTGACCACATGCAATCTCCATCCAAAAAGTCATACTGAGGCTCACCACCATGCTTTACACTGCAATCTTATTGAAAGACAGACAATCAGGGGTTCACCGCCAGGTTGTCAGGCAGCATTTTTAAGTGGGTCACCATTACCGTGTCCCTGAAAATTGCCTTGGGGTCATCACCAGACTATTGGCCAGATTTAGAAAAAATGGTGCAATTAGGGAGCCTCAGAGGCATCCCTACATGCTGCCCCTGGTGTTTCCTATCCATTTCCAAGGTGTTTCCATCATTTTCTGAGGTTTTCACATGTTGGGGCAAACTTGACTGTGCAGAACCTTTGGCCCCTGCAAAAATATTTGGGTCTCCCATAGACTTTAATGGGATTCGTGATTCGGCTCGAACCCCGCGGAAAATTCGGGCCGAATTCCGAATCCCCGAATATTTTAGGATTCGATCAACTCTAATAGTTATATATATATATATATATATATATATATATATATATATATATATATAAATAAAAAAGGAAGGCAGCACTCCGGTCTTCCGTGCAAAAAAAGTGGATCCTTTATTACATCAAATAGCGCAACGTTTCAACTGCTCACTGCAGTCTTTGTCAAGCAGTGGACATAGTGCTCAAGTGTGATATATATAGGGATATCAATCAGTGATAGCATAATTACATATTTAAAAGAACAAATCAATATTTCACAACAAATCATGTGTCATCACAATATAGCATAACACTCATGGTGACAAAAAATGCAATTCATATTCATAATTGTGCCATACTTCAATCCAGTGATAGTAATCTCTTAATAATATAAAAATTAGTTTCTGTCTGTCTGTCTGTTCCCTATGCGCGACCAAACTACTGGACCGATTTTCACCAAATTCGGCACACAGGTACATCAGGTGTCCGGGAAGGTTTTAGACCAGGTCTCATCTCTCTAGGACATACCGTTCCTGAGATATTCCCAAAATATGATCTCCATTAGCCAACATTACAACTGGGAACTTTGGTTTTAAACTCCAACTGCCATTCTCTGCAAAGGCACACACAGGGAGGGTTTCCATAACAACCAGGTAATTATCAGCAGCTGAGGATCTCATCCATTTCTATTCACTAACACTGTTAAAGGTATTCCGGTTACCATAAATATAACTTATGTTTTTTTCTAGTACTACAGTTCAGTAGTAATAAAAGATGTTTTCCTCCACTGCTGCCTATTGCGTGGGCTCATAAGTAAGCATGGTATTGACCTTTAATTCAGGCCACCCTAAAAGAAGTACTTAAAACCTCCGCCCCAGGTCTCACTAAGCCACACCCCTGTCTCTGTCAGGCCACGCCCCCTCTCACTCCGCAGCCATTCTGCAACGACACACAGAAACATTAAATGAAATAGATTAAATGCACCTATGCGAAGCGCTTTGCTAAGCCACGCCCCGACTCTGTAAGGCCACGCCCCCTCCCACTCCGCAGCCAACAGGGATTGAAAAAATAAAGGTAAAAATCAACTTCTGTCAGCTGCAGGGATGGGTGGGAGGTTGACTTTCTTTCTGCAACGACACACAGAAACATTAAATGAAATAGATTAAATACACCCATGTGAAGCGTCTTGCTAATCCACGCCCCCGACTCTGTCAGGTTACGCCTCCCACTCCGCAGCCAACAGGGATTGAAAAAATAAAGGTAAACATAAACTTCTGTTTGCTGCAGGGGTGGAGGGTGAATTTCTCTCTGCAACGACACACAAACATTAAATGAAATAGATTAAATATACCCGCGCAAAGCAATGTTTTCTTCCACTGCTACCCATTGTGTTTCCTCAAATTACCATGGCATTAACCTATAATTCAGGCCACCCTGAAATGAAGGACTTAACGCCCCCCCCCCGTGTCCCATTAAACCACACCCCCTCCCACTCCGCAGCCAATAGGGATTGAAAAAATGAAGGTAAAAATCAATTTCTGTCAGCTACATTGACTTTCTCTCTGCAACGACACACAGAAACAATAAATAAATAGATTAAATATACCCAGGCGACTAGCAGTCTTTCTGCTAGTGTATAAATAAATCATAAACAGATCCTAATTACTCCTCATCAATTCATCATGTGCAGCTGTGTATTATAATAAAAATCGCATGTGTAACTTAGTGTTCATTAAAAACCGCATGGCGCTCACCTTGCATATGTGTTCCCCATTATTAGGATTCAGCGTACCATCCGGCGCTATGCGCATGCGCCGAAGCAAAAATAGATTGGTTCAATTGATCTATAGAAGTGCGCATGCGCGCACATCGTTCCGGGCCCTTGACCTCAACCAAGACGGTAGCGCTGTAACATACCAACACATAGCGCAGATGTAGGGAAGGAACCACCTCCCGAGGTTCGTAACCATGGTTTCCGCTGTAAACTAGTATCATAAACAGCTAAGGGTGGCATAGGCATGTCTGTGAATGCGGGCCCACTGCCTCCATATACTAGAGGCAGTGTACCCCACTTACCCGCAGTGGAGACCAGGAACATTTCCATGCCCCACATCCCCACGTAGGATAACCATCACTCTCGCCTCGCCAACCCCTATCAGCCGTTTTCGAATAGTCAGATTTAGGAAAAGGGACCGTCCCCAGTAGCCCTGAGGAAGGTCACCCATTTCCCAAAAAAAAGGGGGGGGGCATACTCGGGGGTGCTCCTAGTTCACTTCCTCTATCTGCTCATGTCTATCTGGATAGTATCTCTCCGCGCTACCATCTCCCCAAAGTGAAAAAAAAGAAAAATAAAGAGATTAAAAATACAACATTTCGGTGTGGTACGCTGACATATTCAGCGTACCACACCGGTGGTGTGGTACGCTGACATCAATGAACACATGTGCGGTGGCGTCATTGCGGTTGCTTGATGATTAAAGCTTGAGTCAATATCATCCTAAAAGGAGACAAAACAGTATAAATACATAGTCCTGATACTATATATACAAAATGTACAAGAGCACCTGTCTAAACTATATTCATCCAAGGTGGGGAGCCCTATCGCGGACCGGTACTCAGACAACCCTAAACTCCACATTCAATCCCTTCGGTCTCAATGTTTAAAGTGTGAAAATCCAAAATAATTCCCTTCTCTTCAGCATCGCACTCCTATCTCCCCCTCTCCTAGGAGGGGCTACCTGATCAAGGACATAAAATCGGAGATCGTTCTCACCATGTTTCATCTCCGTAAAATGCTTAGATACCGGTAGATCCAGTTTTTTCTTTCTGATACTATATCGGTGTTGATTTAACCTTGTTTTTATGTCCCAGGTCGTCTCCCCCACATAGAGGAGACGACATGGGCACTGTAGCACATAAATGACATATGACGAATCACATGTTAGGAAATGTCTGTTCTTATGTACAAACCCAGATTCTGGATGTACAAAGGTTGGTCCCCTGATCAGTGCTACAATTAACACAGTTATAGCATGGGTCTCTTATGCTCCGAGTGCGTCGATAAGACATGAGTGGAGGTATATTGAACTCCGATATTTGTCTAAAATTGCTTCCCAGTATAGGCCAGTGTTTGCTCAAAATTTCACTCACTTTGTTACTGCTGTAGGTGTAAGTGGAAACAAACGGAATGCGTTGTTGAGCCAATTCCTCCCGTTTTTTGTTTAATAGGGACTCCCTAGATATACTCAAAGTATCATTTATTTGTTTCTGTACCAGTTTTCTCGGGTATCTCCTATTGATAAATTTTTGACCCATGTCCTTCAGTCTATCTTGGATAGTATCCTCATCTTCTACAATACGCCTCACTCTCAGCATTTGGCTGTGTGGTAATGATCTTACCATAGGCCTAGGGTGGTTGCTGGAGTACAGAAGTAGCGTATTTTTGTCAGTGGGCTTTGTATAGATATATATCGGTCACAAGTTTATCACCTGATCTCTTCACTAATATGTCCAGAAAATTGATCTCACTGTGAGAAGAGGTGATCGTAAATTTCACAGTGGGATCAATATCATTCAGAAAGTCCCCAAAATTAATGAGATCTTGGTCAGAGCCTGACCAGAGGAGGAATACGTCATCTATGTAACGCCACCACCCCAGCACATGTCTGAAGTGGTGGCTCACATAGATCCGCTCCTCCTCCATACGTGACATGTAAATATTAGCATAAGTCTGCGCCACGTGGGACCCCATTGCGGTCCCACGTAGCTGGATATAAAATGCATCCTGGAATAAAAAATAATTACATGTAAGTACCGTCTCCAACAGTGACATAAAAAACTCCTTACACTGTGGTGTGAACTCTGTTTCTGCAAGACAACTACTGACAGCTCGCATGCCTCCAGAATGTGTAATCGATGTGTAGAGGCTAACTACATCCGCTGATGCCAGAATGACATGTTCAGGGAGATGAATTTCCCTTATAACATTTAGAAAATGAGTAGAATCCCTAATGTATGATGTGGCTGACCGAGCAAAGGGAGACAACACTCTATCCAGAAAGATAGCTATCTGTGAGAAAAGAGATCCCACCCCAGAGACAATTGGCCGTCCGGGGGGTTTCTCCAATGATTTATGTATCTTCGGTAATACGTACAGGACCGGTGTCCTGGGTTTCTCAACATATAAGAAATCATATAGCTTATCATCAATTATATTCCTCTCCTTGGCTGTGTCTAGACTCAAGCTTTAATCATCAAGCAACCGCAATGACGCCACCGCACATGTGTTCATTGATGTACTTGTATATTGAATATGTCAGCGTACCACACCGAAATGTTGTATTTTTAATCTCTTTATTTTTCTTTTTTTTTCACTTTGGGGAGATGGTAGCGCGGAGAGATACTATCCAGATAGACATGAGCAGATAGAGGAAGTGAACTAGGAGCATCCCCGAGTATGCCCCCCCCCCCTTTTTTTTTGGGAAATGGGTGACCTTCCTCAGGGCTACTGGGGACGGTCCCTTTTCCTAAATCTGACTATTCGAAAATGGCTGATAGGGGTTGGCGAGAGTGATGGTTATCCTACATGGGGATGTGGGGCATGGAAATGTTCCTGGTCTCCACTGCGGGTAATTGGGGGTACACTGCCTCTAGTATATGGAGGCAGTGGGCCCGCATTCACAGACATGCCTATGCCACCCTTAGCTGTTTATGATACTAGTTTACAGCGAAAACCATGGTTACGAACCTCGGTAGGTAGTTCCTTCCCTGCATCTGCTCTATGTGTTGGTATGTTACAGCGCTACCATCTTGGTTGAGGGCAAGGGCCCGGAACGATGTGCGCGCATGCGCACTTCTATAGATCAATTGAACCAATCTATTTTTGCTTCGGCGCATGCGCATAGCGCCGGATGGTACGCTGAATCCTAATAATGGGGAACACATATGCAAGGTGAGCGCCATGCGGTTTTTAATGAACACTAAGTTGCACATGCGATTTTTATTATAATACACAGCTGCACATGATGAATTGATGAGGAGTAATTAGGATCTGTTTATGATTTATTTATACATTACTATCACTGGATTGAAGTATGGCACAATTATGAATATGAATTGCATTTTTTGTCACCATGAGTGTTATGCTATATTGTGATGACACATGATTTGTTGTGAAATATGGATTTGTTCTTTTAAATATGTAATTATGCTATCACTGATTGATATCCCTATATATATCACACTTGAGCACTATGTCCACTGCTTGACAAAGACTGCAGTGAGCAGTTGAAACGTTGCGCTATTTGATGTAATAAAGGATCCACTTTTTTTGAACGGAAGACCGGAGTGCTGCCTTTCTTTTTTGTTTCTATACGTGGTGAGGATTCCTTGGTCCGGAGTTCTTAACCCCTTAATGACCGGGCCATTTTGCACCTTCGTGACCAGACTGATTTTTGCTAATCTGACATGTGTCAGTTTATGTGGTAATAACTTTGGAACGCTTTTACTTATCCAGGCCATTCTGAGATTGTTTTCTCGTCACATATTGTGCTTCACGACAGTAGTAAATTTGTGGCAAAATATTTCATTTTTATTTATAAAAAAATAGCAAATTTACAAAAAATTTGGAAAAATTAGCAAATTTCCAAATTTCAATTTCTCTACTTTCAAAATAAATAGTAATACCTCTAAAAATAGTTATTATTTTACATTCTCCATATGTCTACTTTATGTTGGCATCATTTTCTAAATGTCATTTTACTTTTTTAGGACGTTAGAGGGCTTAGAAGTTTAGAAGCCATTTTTCAAATTTTCACCAAATTTTCACCAAATTTTCCAAAACCATTTTTTTTAAGCACCAGTTCAGATGTAAAGTGATTTTGAGTGGCTTACATAATGAAACCCCCCATAAATGACCCCATTTTAGAAACTACACCCCTCAAATTATAAAAAACTGCTGTTACAAACTTTGTTAACCCTTGAGGTGTTCCACAAGAATTAAAGGAAAATGGAGGTGAAATTTCAAAATTTCACTTTTTTTGGTGGATTATTCATGTTAATAATTTTTTTCTTGCAACACAGCAAGGGTTAACAGCAAACTAAACCTCAATATATATTGCTCTGATTCTGCAGTTTACAGAAATACCCCATATGTGGTGGTAACGTTTCTATGGGTTTGTGGCAGTGGTCAGAAGGGAAGGAGCGCCATACGGATTTTGGAGGCAGATTTTGCTAAAATAGTTTGTAGGCACCATTTTGTAATTGAGAGACCCTGACGTACCCCTACAGTGGAAACCCTCAAAAAGTGACCGCATTTTGGAAACTACACCCTTCAACAAATATATTAAGGGGGGTACTGGCCACTTTGACCCCCTAAGCGTTTTACGGAATTTGGAAACACTTGGCTATGAAAATGAAAAGTTTCATTTCTTCCAATAAAATGTTGCTATAGCCCCAATTTTTTTTATTTGCATAAGGGGTAACAGGAGAAAAGCACCCCATAATATGTTACCCATTTTCTCCTGAATACGGCAACACCCCATATGTGGTGGTAAACTGCTGTGGGGGGCACATGGCAGGACTCAGAACAGAAGGAGTGCCATATGGATTTTACAACACAGATTTTGATGGATTGGTTTGCGGGAGCCATTGATTTTTATTTTTTTGAGCTATTGTCTTATGTAGGGGCTCATTTTTTGCAGGATGAGGTGAGGTTTTCATTGGTACCATTTTGGGGTAAATACGCCTTTTTGATCGCTTGGTATTACTCTTTTTGTGAGTCAAGGTGAAAAAAATAGCTGTTTTGGCATAGTTTTTTTTTAGCATTTTTTTTACAGCATTCACCTGAGGGGGCAAGTCATGTGAAATTTTTATAGAGCAGGTTTTTACGAACGCGGCGATACCCAATATGTCTAACATTTTTATTATTGTTAAGTTTTACACATTAGATGCATTTTAGAACAGAATTAAATCTTGTTTATGTGTTGCCATTTTCAGAGAGCCATATTTTTTTATTTTTCGGGCGATTGTCTCAGGTAGGGTATCATTTTTGCAGGACAAGATGACGGTTTGATTGGTACCATTTTGGGTTAAATACACCTTTTTGATCGCCTGCTATTACACTTTTTGTGAGGGAAGAGGGAAAAAAATGGCTATTTTGGCATAGTTTTTTATTTATTTTTTTTACAGCATTCGCCTGGGGGGCCATCTCATGTAATATTTTTATAGAGCAGGTTGTTACGGACGTGGCGATACCCAATATGTCTAACATTTTTATTTTTGGAAAGTTTTACACATTAGATGCATTTGTGAATAGAATAAAATCTTTTTTTGTGTTGCTATTTTCTGAGAGCTATATTTTTTTTATTTTTCAGGCGATTGTCTTAGTTAGGGTCTCGTTTTTTGCGGGACAAGATTACGGTTTGATTGGTACCATTTTGGGGTACATACGCTTTTTTGATCGCCTGCTATTACACTTTTTGTAAGGGAAGGTGACCAAAAAATGTCTGTTTTGGCACAGTTTTTTTTTTTTTTACTGCGTTCACCTGGCGGGGTGGATGACATGATATTTTTATAGAGCCGGTCGATACGGACGCGGCGATACCTAATATGTATACCTTTCTTTTTTCACCTTTTTTTTACCATTTTTTTAACTTTTTTTTTGAAAATGGCTTATTTTTTTTTTTAACTTTTATTATTATTATTTATTTATTTTTACTTTATTTTTTAACTTTTCATTTTCCACTTTATTTAACTTTTGGGGGTCTGATCCCCTTTACAATGCATTACAATACTTTTGTATTGTAATGCATTGGCTGTAAGTGTATTACTCAGTGTAATACACTTACAGCCTGCTTCCTGTGCGATCCAGGGGGCTGGATCGCACAGGAACGCAGGGATAGCAGCCACGATGCCTAAGGAAGGCATCGGGCTGCTATCCAAGCCATCGGGTCCCCGTCACAGCAGCACGGGGACCCGATGGCCCCGCTCGCCATCCTGAATAGCGGCGGACCATGCCGCCCGCCTCATGTGCCGCGGTCAGCGCTGACCGCGGCACATGAAGGGTTAATGCGCCGGCATCGGAGTTTTCACCGATGCTGGCGCATTCAGCAGGGGTCCGGCTATTGGGCACAGCCGGACCCCCGTCGCTCGTCCGTCCTGGGGCTCCCTGACACCCCTTTTCTGCAGCGCCGTCTTTAGACGACGCTGCAGACTGGGGACTCGCGCCGCCCGCCGTCTAAAGACAGTGGGCGGTCGGCATCGGGTTAAGGATATAGCACCCGGCATTAAGTGCTGCTCAACACTATTTTTGTATATATATATATATTTCAGTTAGTGTCATTTTAGGCTTTTGCACGAACGCACCATCTGTGTACATGCATTTTGCAGAGCACTGTAGTTACTTTTTACAATACAGTTTTTGCACGCACGCACAATCTGTTTGCGTGCGTGCTGCAGAGCACCTATCAGTAGTGTGCTAATTTATATCTGGTCATTTTTGAGGGTTTTTTTTTTTTGGTGTAAAAAAAAGAACTGCAGTTGGTGTTAGATAGATATAGATTTCAGTTAGGGCTCATGCACACGACCATTTTTAGCACCAATGAAAGCCTATGGATCTATTCACATGGCCGTTTTTTTAACGGCCAGTGAATAGCGTCCGTCCAGAAATAGGACATGTCCTATTTCTGGGCCGTTTCAACGGGCCGACTGCCCCATTGAAACGAATGGGGCAGTTTTTAACGGCCGATTGACAGGAGTGCTCCCATCTAACGGCCGTTAAAAACGGGTACACTATCCTGATGGTGATAAAAATGGGCCACTCACCCTATCCACTTGCTCGCACTGCGGAGTCTCTGGTTTCTTCATTGAGCAGGCCCTGCGTTATGCGCGGTGACGTCACCACGTTGGCGCGCGCGCAGTGACGTCATCGCGCACATCGCAGGTCCTTCGGCAGGTCCTGTTCAGGGAAGAGAGAAGAGACTACTGCAGCGCGAGCAATTGGATAAGGTGAGGTTTTTTTTTTGTTTGTTTGTTTTTTTTAAATCTTAAAAAAGCAGCTGTGGGGGCTTTAATTTAAACCATGGGGGAAATTATTTTAGATGGGGCCTACATGGGGGACATTATTAAAGTTGGGAACAATAAAAAAATTCCTACACTATGGGGGACATTATTTTACCAGGGGGCCTCCATGGGGACATAATTTTAGCTGGGGCACTATAAAAAATTATTTACACCATGGGGGACATTATTTTAGTTAGGGGCACTATGGAGGACATTATGGGCATCATGGGGGTCATGATTATAGTTGGGGGCAAGAAATAACTGCCAATCCAATTCATCAATTTTTAAACGTCCGTTCATGTCCGTTAAAAACGGACATGAAAAACTGATGCAAAACGGTTGCAAAACGGACATTAAAGGGGTATTCTCATCTTAGACAATGGGGGCATATCATTAGGATATGCCCCCATTGTCTTATAGGTGCGGGTTCCACCGCTGGGACCCGCATCTATATCCAGAACGGAGCGGGAGCACTGCGCCTGGAGGACCCCGGGGGTCTGGCCACCACCAGGCGCAGCTCCCCGCTGCGCTCATAGAAATGAATGGGAGCGCAGCGCGCAAGCGCGGCCACCGCTCCCATTCATTTCTATGGAGCCGACGGAAGTAGCTGAGCCAGCGCTCGGCTATTTTCGGCAGCCCCATAGAAATGAATGGAGGGCGGCTGCGCATGCGCAGTGTGCCCTCATTCAGTTCGAGGGCTCCGTTCTGGATATAGGTGCTGGTCCCATATCCTAGCGATATGCCCCCATTGTCTTAAATGAGAATAACCTTTTAAAAATGGACACACGGCCAGAAAATGGATGCACACACTGGTGCAAAATGGCCATGAAAAACTGACAGTGTGTCCGTTTTTAACGGACGTTTTTTTCACTGTCGTGTGCATGTAGCCTTAGTGTCAGTTTAGGATTTAGGATTAGTGAATTTTTACACTACAGTTTCTGCACGCACACACAATCTGTGTGTGCATGCGTGCTGTATCAGCAGCATCTGCACATTTTTTTGTTTTTTTTTACATATTTGTGTGAAAAAAGAACCGCAGTTAGTAGTAGATAAATTTCAGTTAGTGTCAGTTTAGGAATTTGCACGAACCCACCATCTGCGTACATGCATTTTGCAACCACTGAGCACCGATCAGTAGTGTCCATTACTGATCGCGTCTGCTCATTTTTTTTTTTTGCACTAAATACTTTTT
>ONZH01028368.1:0-79261 GCA_900303285.1 Rhinella marina | reverse complement strand
ATAGTTCAGCGCTTCTTCAAGACATACCCCAATCTGTCTGATATGCTCATCAAGGTGCACCGCATCTGTGCGCATTTCCGCAAGTCGACCACAGATGCTGCCACTCTCAGGGCAGCGCAGCGCCGCCTACAACTGCCCGCTCACCGACTGTTGTGCGACGTGCCCACAAGATGGAATTCGACATTAAACATGTTATCCAGAGTTTACCAGCAGCGCAGAGCGATTGTAGACTGCCAGATGTCAACTTCCACCAGAACTGGTAGTCAGGTCAGTCAGCTTCCTCAAGTCTACAATGAAGAGTGGACGTGGATGTCTGATATCTGCCAGGTGTTGACCAACTTTGAGGAGTCAACACAGATGGTCAGCGGCGATGCTGCCATTATCAGCCTCACCATCACGCTGCTTTGCCTGTTGAAAAATTCACTGCTCAGCATGAAGTCGGAAGCTTTGAGCTTGTCACAAGAGACCGTGGAGGAAGATACGTCGCTTGATAGCCAGAGCACCCTCCGGTCTGTTTCTCAGTGCGTATCGGAGGAGGGGGATGAAGATGAGGAGGAAGAGGAGGAGAATGTCCGCGAGACAGAAGAGGGTACCAGTGCTCAGTTCTTTATAACTATTGAGCGTTTATGGGCTGAAGAGGAGGACTTGGAGGAGGAGGAAGAGGAGGAGGAGGAGGAAATGGAGAGTCAGGCCAGTGAGGAGAGGGAATTCTTGCGTGTTGGGACTCTAGCGCACATGGCAGACTTCATGTTAGGCAGCCTATCCTGTGACCCTCGCGTTAGAAGCATTTTTTCAAACACCGATTACTGGGTGTTCACTCTCCTGGACCCACAGTACAAGCAGAAACTTTCCACTCTCACCCCTATAGAGGAAAGGAGTATGAGAGTGAATCACCAGCAAGACACTGTCACCTGTCCCCAGTCTCGGCAGAGTAGGGGTGAGCTTTACAGAAAGATGGTGAGGGAGTACCTAGCTGACCATACCAACGTCCGGACTGATCACTCTGCTCCATACAACTACTGGGTTTCAAAGCTGGACACGTGGCCTGATCTGGGGCTGTACGCCTTGGAGGTGATGCCCTACCTTGCCTCTAGCATGTTGTCAGAGCGGGTATTCAGTGCAGCTGGTGGCGTCATTACCGATAAGTGTACACGCCTGTCAACTGACAGCGCTGACAGGCTGACGCTTATTAAAATGAACAAAGCCTGGATTTTACCGGAATTCAAATCTCCTCCGGGGGAAAGCAGCTAAAGATTAACATTACTTATGTATCCGATTCCTCTTCTCTACTCCTCCTACTCCTCCTCTTCCTTGTCGTCTTTGCGTAACGCTGACCCAAAACGCAATTTTTTAGAGGGCCAACTGGCACTCTTTTACGACAATTTTTCCGGAGGGCGCCTACAGGCCCTCTCTCCAAACAATTTTTCCAGAGGGCCACCTACAGGCCCTCTCTCTAAACAATTTTTCCGCAGTGTCAACTACAGACACTGTAAAACAAGTAGGAGCGTCAAACAGACAGTCCAAAACAATTTTTCAGGAGGCGCAAGTACCGACATTTAAAAAAAAAAAATTTGCTGAGGGTCAACCTTATGTACTCTGAAAAGAAAAAAAAAATTTGGGAGGCTCAACAAAAGCCATTTCACTGCATTCTCAGTCTGACAAAGTCATTGGTGGTGTAACCGCCATGCTGCTTCAGGCTAAATTTTTGGATTGCTCACCTGCTACCTCATCTAACTTGGTCACTTGTTGGTGTCACCGCCATGCTGTGTCAGGCTTATGCCTGCATCGTGTGGCTGGGGATAAGAGAGCAGTGCCAGCATGGGCATGGGTGATGGACCTTCGTTGCACCTAGTTGGGTGCTTCCCTAACATATGATGGGCATGTGCCTTGCCTTTCTTGGTCTGAGTGAGCACAATTGCCATGAGGGTAACCACCAGGCTGCTGCAGGAGAATTTGGGGTAATGGTGGGATTAGGCAGCCTCAGAGGCATCCATGCATGCTGCCCCTGCTGTTTCCTGTCCATTTCCGTGGTGTTTCCATCATTTTCTGAGGTTTCCAGGTTTTCACCCAGCCTTCCCTAGGCAGAGCCTTGGTCCCCTTCAAAAAATGCTTGAGTCTCCCATTGACTTCAATGGGGTTCGTTACTCGAAACGAGCACCCGAGCATCCAGAAAAGTTTGTCTCGAATAACGAGCACCCGAGCATTTTAGTGCTCGCTCGTCTCTACTAATGAGCCTTCATACAAACACTTGTTAGCGATGATATTAGCTATTATTGGCCAGTGTATTAAGACCTTAAAAGTTTGGTCTTTGTTGTTTAAATGTATGGCATCACCATGTCTTCCTCCAAAGTGTTCTCTGAGATCTTCAGAAATAAGAAAATGGATGCCTATGACTGAAAAGAGATTATAAAAGTTTGCAAAACAATTGTTTAAGCCAACTTTGTTTTACCTCTGACAAATGTTTACTTTAGATAAAGAATTTGTACATTGTAACAGTGGAAGGATTGCCTAAATAGTAAACGTTACTCAACCATATCAGGGAGCAACTCAGCTGTAACTACGTAAGATAAAAAGATGTCCACTTGATATGCACTATACAATATATAACTCTTGAAAATTGTTTTTACTGTCTTCAGAATTGACACTTGATATTGCACAATGTCATTGAAGATTACCCAGTGCATTATTTGTGTCATATTGATTTATGGGTATCTTTTATATAAGCCATACCTTAAAACCTGCAGAAGTTATCCTACAGGTTGTCAATGTTGTTTTTATTTGAAAGTAGCTCAGGATTTATCAACATGTTTACTGTAGATAAGCCTTGTGTTCCAGAAGAACTCTGTTATCAGCTGTCATTTCCTGTACCCAAACTCATTAACTTGACATTTGGCAGCCCCTGTCACAGCCTGGAACGTAAAAAAGGACCACAGTGTCTCATCTTTTCTTTTTTGCAGTTATGTTTGCTAAGCAGATTGAAAAAGTAAGTGTTTTGTCTCATTTTGTATGTTACTACATTAACCCCTACAACAGTGTGCGGGAATCTAACATAGTGACCAAGATTTGATAATTTTGCAAAACCGTAACCAAACAGTTCTCAAATGTGTAAGCAAAGGTGTTACAGTCAAAGCTTAGGGAAAATATGTTTCATGTGCCTTGTGCATGGATTTTTTTGGTGCACATATTATTTCCGACCTGTGGAAATCTGATGCATCAGTATGTCAATTTATTTCACATGTTCAGCAGTTTTTCTCTGCAGGGGTTGATTATTTACAATATAAAATGTGACATTTCAGCTGATAATTGCCCATGTCGGTTACATTCAGAATGATCAATTATGGTGAAAATGATTCTCATAACAGTGATGGAATCTGTGTTCCCATTGATCTAACTGCCAGAACAGACAAATCAGCTTGTTACTTTGGGCGATGATAAATCTGTGTCTCTAGCTTAGATTAATAATAGCTTTACTTGCATCTTACAGTATAGTTTTTCGTGGCAAACAGGACTTTTAGTGATGCTAAAACCTGGCATGCTCCTCATGGTATTTCTATGCCACTAATTGGCTATCATTTCAGTTTCCCCATTAGGATTTGTTAAAATCTCTGTTAGATCTGGTAGGCAGATGCTCTACTTCACTGCCAGATCCCCATTGACTGCAAAGAGGTTAGGCCGTCGATTTCCATCATAAATGCCAGATTTCGGACAGATAAAAACAGTTGCATGCAATGGTTTTTGGTCCAGTCGACGGATCAGGCAGCCAGATCTCCAACTCAGATTTTCTGAAAAGAACACCCCTTTCTGTCCAGTTGGGTACCATTATAAATAGAGGTGCAAGGTACCATAATGTGTAGCTAAGGTTATCCTTATAAAGGCTTTTTAGAAAAACTTGAAATTGTATGTGTTCATTTTGTTTTCTAGTGCACCATGTTGCTACCAGTTATGTGCACTTTTTGTCGTAAGCTTTTTTTTGGCTAGTAGGGGACTAGCCCATGTGTTCACAGATCACTTCAGATCACTGGTATAAAACACTGCAATGTATTGCAGTCTATTGTACCTGACAGGAAAATACTGACTGGTATTCTAATAGCACTATTTGCAAGCTACCAGATTGATTAACTGTGGGGGTACACTTTAACTAATAGATATAAAACAACACGAAGGTGGTGTCTCTGGGTAAGAACTAGAGATGAGCGAGCATGCTCGTCCGAGCTTGGTGCTCGTTCGAGCATTAGGGTACTCATAAGTGCTCGATGCTCGGACGAGCATCTCGCCATGCTCGAGGAAATGCCATCTCCCGCCTTTTGAATTTTTGGCGCCTATAAACTCAGCCAATCACAAGCCAGGAGACTCTGCGTACCACCCAGCATCATGTGGGGCCCTTACATGTCGATAGCAGGGGTTGGCTGGCCTGATCAGGTGACCCTGGAATATACTAGTGACTGCCAAGCGGTGCTCTGCTCAGTCACTGCCTGGATGCCATTAGGGACAGATCTGCAGTGTGATACAGGGAGAGTTTAAGGGTGTTCTACTAGATTTGTGTTAGGCAGGAGTGATTCTAAAAGAACCCAACAGCCCTTGTTAGGGCTACAAGACCCTTTTTTATCTGCTTGTGGCTGAGCTTGCTGGCACTAGTAGTGCAGCTACCGCCATATTTGCAGCAGTGTGGAACCATTCTGTGCGTCACAGTTCAGCTGTCCAGTCACCATAAACCACAATCCGCATTTTCTGTCTAGGTGACCCATACTGTACGTCATGTAATCAAATATAGTTTTTTGCTCTCACTGACACAGCTACATTAGAAAAATTACTGAGAGACATTTGTCTGGGTTGCAGTGAAAATAGCCACAGTCAGCAGGGGCTGAGTTTGCTCTCTGATATATTCTGCACGTCACGTAAAAAAAAGAACACAAAAAAAAATGTGTTTTTTTTTTAAATCTCAGTGATACAAATCCATTTCATACAGCTGTGTGGAACCATTCTGTGTGTCACAGTTCAGCTGTCCAGTCACCACAAACCACAATCCGTATTTTCAATCCAAGTGACCCATACTGTACATCACGTAATCAAATACGGTCTTTTGCTCTCACTGATACAGCTACATTAGAAAAATCTCTGTGCGACATTTGTCTGGGTTGCAGTGAAAATAGCCACAGTCAGCAAGGGCTGAGTTTGCTCTCTGATATATTCTGCACGTCACGTAAAAAAAAAAGGAACACAGGGTGAGACAGTACCTGCTGATGAGGAAGCAGGGGAACACCGCAGAACTACACTCCCTAGCTTCATGTCTGAACTTACAAGGACACATGGTAGAGCACTGTTGAAACCACAACAGTGCAAACAGGTGATGTCGTGGATTACGGACAATGCTTCAAGTAATTTGTCCACCAGTCAGTCTTCCACGCAGTCCACCCATGTTACCCAAGGGAGCACTCCTCTGGCTCCTCCACCTCAACATCCTTCGGCCCAGTCTGCCCCTCCCAGGAAAATTTGGAATGCGATCCGGCATACTCTGAGGAACTGTTTTCTGGACCCTTCCCAGAGTCACCAACCACTTCTCAGGTTGCTGCTGACCTCTTTTTCGATGCCCAAGTTTTCCAACTGTCGCAGTCTGTGGGTGATGACATTGTTGACTTAGTGGAAGAAATGTGTAAAGAGGTGTCGGACAATGAGGAGACACGGTTGTCAGACAGTGGTGAAGTTGTTGTCAGGGCAGGAAGTCCGAGGGGGGAGCAGACCGAGGAATCGGAGGATGACGAGGTGACTGACCCAAGCTGAGTTGATAAGCCGAGTGAAGACAGTGCTTCTGAGGCGGAGGCGAGTGCTGCACCAGAACAGGTTTGAAGAGGCAGTGGTGTGGCCAGAGGGAGAAGCAGGGCCAGAGCTGGTGCATCAGCAGCAACTGTTTCACGTAGTGAAGCTCCCGTGGCGAGGCCTAGATGTTCACAAGTCTGGAGGTTCTTTAAAGAAAGTGAGGATGACCGACGGACTGTGGTGTGCAACCTGTGCCACACCAGGATCAGCAGGGGTGCCACCACTACTAGCCTAACCACCACCAGCATGCGCAGGCATATGAGTGCTAAACATCCCACTCAATGGAACCAAGGCCGTTCACCTCCTGCGGGTCCCACCACTGCTCCTTCCCCTGTGTCTCTCGCTGCCTCTGCTAGTCAACCCTTTGCCCAGGACCCCGGCATGAGTGCCTCCCGCCAGAAAACCACACCTTTGCCTCCACGATCCTCCACAGCGTCCACCAATGTGTCTCTGTGCAGCGTTCAGCTGTCTTTACAGCAGACGCTGGAGCGCAAGAGGAAATACAGTTCCACCCACCCACATGCCCAAGCCCTCAACGTCCACACCTCCAAATTGCTGAGCCTGGAGATGCTGCCCTATAGGCTGGTAGAGACCGAGGCCTTTCGCAACATCATGGCGGTGGCTGCCCCTCGGTATTAGGTCCCCAGCCGCCACTATTTTTCCCGATGTGCAGTCCCAGCCCTACACCAGCACGTGTAAAAGAACATCATCCGTGCCCTGACCAACGCTTTTTCTGAGAAGATCCACCTAACCACGGACACGTGGACAAGTGTTGCCAGGCAGGGACACTATATATCACTGATGGCACATTGGGTTAACTTGGTGGAGGCTGGGACCGAGTCTGACCCTGGGGCCGCTAATGTACTGCCCACACCGAGGATTGCGGGGCCTACATCGGTCACGGTCTCTCAGACGTACTATACCTCTTCCTCCGACCCCTCCTCCTCCTCCATCTCCTCCACCGAATTACCATCCGTGGGCACGGCGCCTTTAGTCGGTAGCTCTAGGCGCAGCAGCAGTGACGTGGGTAAGCGCCAGCAAGCGGTTCTCAAACTGCTGAGCTTAGGTGACAAAAGTCACACCGCCCAAGAACTATTACTGGGCATCACGGCGCAGACCGATCTGTGGCTGGCACCGCTGAACCTCAAGCCAGGCATGGTTGTGTGTGACAAAGGGCATAACCTGGTGGCGGCTCTGCAACTCGGCAGACTCACACATGTGCCATGCCTGGCCCACGTGTACAATCTCATAGTTCCTCAAGACATACCCCAATCTGTCTGATTTGCTCACCAAGGTGTGCCGCATCTGTGCGCATTTCCACCAGCAGCGCAGAGCAATTGTAGACTGCCAGATGTCAACTTTTACCAGAACTGGTAGTCAGGTCAGTCAGCTTCCTCAAGTCTACAATGAGGAGTGGACGTGGATGTCTTATATCTTCCAGGTGTTGAGCAACTTTGAGGAGTCAACACAGATGGTCAGCGGCGATGCCACCATTATCAGCCTCACCATCCCGCTGCTTTGCCTGTTGAAAAATTCACTGCTCAGCATGAAGTCGGAAGCTTTGCGCTTGTCACAAGAGACGTGGAGGAAGGTACGTTGCTTGATAGCCAGAGCACCCTCCGGTCTGTTTCTCAGCACGTATCGGAGGAGGGGGATGAGGATGAGGAGGAAGAGGAGGAGAATGTTGGCGAGACAGAAGAGGGTACCAATGCTCAGTCCTCTTGAGCGTGTATGGGCTGAAGAGGAGGAGGAGGAGGAAGAGGAAATGGAGAGTCAGGCCAGTGAGGAGAGGGAATTCTTGCGTGTTGGGACTCTAGCGCACATGGCAGACTTCATGTTAGGCTGCCTATCCCGTGACCCTCGCGTTAAAATCATTTTTTCAAACACCGATTACTGGGTGTTCACTCTCCTGGACCCACGGTACAAGCAGAACCTTTCTACTCTCGATCCCTGTAGAGCAGGGCTGGCCAACCTGCGGCTCTCCAGCTGTTGCAAAACTACAACTCCCAGCATGCCCAGTCTGCCTACAGCTATCATCCTACAGCAGGGCATGGTGGGAGTTGTAGTTTTACAACAGCTGGAGAGCCGCAGGTTGGCCAGCCCTGCTGTAGAGGAAAGGAGTGTGAAAGTGAATCAATATCAACAGGCCCTGGTGCACAAGCTGAAACAATCCTTCCTTTTAGGAGCATTCCGTTGTCTTCAGTTCAGTTTTGTCCCCATTGACAATGAACGGAGGCAAAACTGAAGCGTTTTTTTTTTCCAGTATTGAGCCCCTATGATAGAACTCAATAACGGAAAAAGAAAACGCTAGTGTGAAAGTAGCCTAATAAAGTAAGCTTTAGATAGTGAATATAGGAGGAGGTTCAGAAGCAAAACATGTCGATATAAGAATGTGTTTTTCTAGATGGAATGTTATTTACAGTCCTAATAGGCTGTAGTAATTACTAAGCATATCATTATATATTCCGTTTATTGCCAATAGTATGCATGTTGAAGTCTACATTCCTGAAATTGCACTTTTGACAGCGACAAACTAATGGAACTCCCTAGTAATCTGTTTTTCCTAATGGGATACTCTTGATTAGTCAATTTATTATTTTTAATAAACTCATTCCAGTTTAATAAATTACGTATTAAAATGAACTTCACTAAGGTGCCCAAATTATATCTGGCAAGTGTCATTCATTTAAAGCATCTGGGGATTTAAATCACCTTGCAAACACTCCATATATTAAAATATGAAAACGTATTCACAAAATAACATTTGGGGATGTGCGTGATTTCTACTGAATGAAAGCAATAATACTCAAGATTAAGGCCTCTTTTACATGATCAGTATTTGGTCTGTATTTTGCATCTGTATTTGGTCAGTATTTATAAGGCAAATCCAGCAGTGGACCCTACAGAGAAAAGATGTAATAGAAATATTTGTGCCTCTTCTGTGTTTTGAACCCACTCCTGGTGTTGGCTTACAAATGCTGATACAAAAACTACAGACCAAATACTGAGTGTAAAAGAGGCCTATAAATAATAAAACTGTATTTAGTTATTCATAATCAAGTGCTCCATCATTCTCCACTTTGGACAATGCCTACTTGTTAGTACTGTATCACACTGCCCAAAGGTCGGATAGTGTGAGCGCCAAGCCAATGCAAACTGAATGTGGACGGAATGATTGCTACCCCAGTTGTTCTTCCTTTATTCAGTTCTTTTGATTATTGTCAGTACATCCCTGATTACTAGACTTGAGCAAATTGAGCGCTAGATCATAGTTTCAAAGTCAATTTGTTCAAAAACATTGTTAATGCTGTTTCCATAATTGCATTAACATGTATTGGCTCTGTGTAGCCAAACTTTGTCTCGGCCAAAGTTGTGCAAGACTTAAGTGAATTATTACGCTATTTCTATCTGCGTATTTAAAACATTTAAAAATAGGAATCCAAAGTGAGTTTTGGTACTGGCTGGCACCAAAGCCCACTTCGGATTTCAATTTTATAATGTTTTTAAATACACAGATAAGTATACCGTAGTAATTCACTGAAGTCTCGCGCAACTTCAGCTGAGACAAAGTTTGGAAACTTACTAATTACAGATGGAGATGTGCTGCCGATAATTTTACATCTTTTATCCTTATGAAGGTTTGCCATCAGCAGACAAATGAGTGTTTGCTTGTTCATTGACTGATTGGCCCAAAAATCCCTCAGGAGGGCTCCTTGATAATAATCCAGTTGCTGAGACACCCAAAAATTAGCTTTTATCTGTATGGAAACCTGACAAAAAGTGTTCAGTTTACCTACATGTGATGGCACATGGGAAACATTGCATAGTACATATTCAAATCAAAAAGTTATCTAGGTAATGCAGGACGGGACAGATCCTCCAGACTGAGTGATGTTACCTTGAAGTTTTTTGTGATCTCCAAAAATATTAGGAGTCCCGTGTTTAAAGTGTTTATAAGTGGATACTTCTAGGCAGAGTACTAAATGTGTTGTGTTTTTTTTTTTCCATTTGCCTTAGGCCTTATTCACATGACAGTGTTTTGGTCAGTGATTTCTTTCAGTGATTGTGAGCCAAAAGCAGGATTGAAGCCTCCACAGACATAAGGTATAAGGGAAAGATCTGCATCCGTTCAAAACCACATCTGGATTTGGCTCACAATCACTGATGGAAATCACTGACCAAAACACTGACGTATGAATAAGACCTTAACCCCTTGAGGACAGAGCCCATTTTGGCCTTAATGTCTGGGCCAAATTTTTGAATTCTGACATGTGTCACTTTATGTGGTTATAACTTTGGAACGCTTTTACTTATCCAGGCCATTCTGAGATTGTTTTCTCGTGACTCATTGTACTTCATGACAGTCATAAATTTGAGTCAATATATTTCACCCTTATTTATGAAAAAATCCCAAATTTACCAAAAATTCTGAAAAATTTGCAAATTTCCAAATTTCAATTTCTCTACTTTCAAAATACACCGTAATACCTCCAAAAATATTTTTTATTTTACATTCCCCATATGTCTACTTTATGTTGGTATCATTTTGTAAACGTCATTTTACTTTTTTAGGACGTTAGGAGGCTTAGAAGTTTAGAAGCCATTTTTCAAATTTTCACCAAATTTTCCAAAACCATTTTTTTTTAGCACCAATGCAGATATAAAGTGATTTTGAGGGGCTTACATAAGGAAACCCCCCATAAATGACCCCATTTTAAAAACGTCACCCCTCAAAGTACTCAGAATTAGATTGTTGAAGTTTGTTAACCCTATAGGTGTCTCACAGGAATAACCCAAAGATAGTCTGTAAAAATGGAAAATCAGATTTTTTAGACTTACACATTGGTGTAACCCCAAATTTTTCATTTTAGCAAAGGGTATAAGGATAAAAAGCCCCACAAAATTTGTGGTGCAATATCTCCCGAGAACGGAAATACCCCATATGTCTATGTAAAGTATTGTGTGGGTGCACAGAACGGCTTAGAAAGGAAGCAGCGCAGTGTGAATTTTGGAGAGTGGATTTGGCTGGAATTGTCACTGGGGGCTATGTTGCGTTCACAAAGCCCCCCTGTGTCTGAACACTGGAAACCCCTCACATGTGACCCCATTTTGGAAACGACACCCCTCAAGGAACATTTCAAGGGGTGCAGTGATCAGTTAGACCTAATTGGTAAATTACAGAAATTTAGGAAAGTGGACAGTGAAAATGAAAAATCCATTTTTTTGTTTTCACTGTCCACTTTCCTAAAATTCTGCAATTTACCTATTGGATCTAACTGATCACTGCACCCATTGAAATGTTCCTTGAGGGGTGTTGTTTCCAAAATGGGGTCACATGTGGGGGGTTTCCACTGTTTAGACACAGGGGGGCTTTGTAAATGTGACATAGCCCCCAATGACAATTCCAGCCAAATCCACTCTCCAAAATCCAATGGGGGCTCTTTCCTTTCTAAGCTATGCTGTGGGCCCGTACACCACTTTATATCCACATATGGGGTATCTACATTCTCGGGAGAAATTGCATCACAAATATTGGGGGGCTTTTTCTTCTAATAACCCTTTTGATCATGAAAAATATGGGCCTACCTCAACATATAAGTGTAAAAAATATTTTTTTTCATTTCCATTGTCCACTTTAATAAACTTCTGTAAGTTACCTATAGGGTCTAACTGTTCACTGCACCCCTTAAAATGTTCCTTGAGGGGTGTCGTTTCCAAAATGGGGTCACTTTTTGGGGGCGTTCACTGTTCAGATACCAGGGGGGCTTTGTAAAAGCAACATGGCCCCCCAGTGACAATTCCAGCCAAATCCACTCTCCAAAATCCAAAGGACGCTCTTTCCTTTCTAAGCCATGCTGTGGGCCCGTACACCACTTTATATCCACATATGGGGTACCTACATTCTCAGGAGAAATTGCATCATAAATTTTGTGGTGCTTTTTCTCCTTACACCCTTTGTGAAAATAAAAAATTTAGGCCTACACCAACATATAAGTATAACAAAAATAATTTTTTTACGCTTATATGTTTGGGTAGGCCCAAATTTTTCATTTTCACAAGTGTTATAAGGAGAAAAAGCCCCCCAATATTTATGATGCAATTTCTCCTGAGAACATAGATACCCCATATGTGTATATAAAGTGGTCTATGGGCCCACAGCATGGCTTAGAAAGGAAAGAGCGCCCTTTTGGATTTTTAACAGTGGATTTGGCTGGAATTGTCACTGGGGGCTATGTCACATTTACAAAGCCCCCATGTGTCTAAACAGTGGAAACCCCCCACATGTGACCCCATTTTGGAAACGATACCCCTCATGGAACATTTCAATGGGTGCAATAGGTGGTTACACCCCATAGGTAAATTACTGTAGTTTGGGAAAATGGATGGTGGAAATGAAAAACCCATTTTTTTTATCTCCACTATCCATTTTCCCAAACTACAGTAACTTACCTATGGGGTCTAACCACTCATTGCACCCATTGAAATGTTCCTTGAGGGGTTACGTTTCCAAAATGGGGTCACATGTGGGGGTTTCCACTGTCCAGACACTAGGGGGGCTTTGTAACCATGACATAGCCTCCAGTGACAATTCCAGCTAAATCCAAAATCCAAAGGTCACTCCTTCCTTTCTAAGCCCTACTGTGCGGGCACACAACACTTTACATCCACATATGGGGTATCTATGTTCTCAGGAGAAATTGCATTAAAAATAGTGGGGGGCTTTTTCTCCTAAGACCCTTGAGAAAATGAAAAATTAGGGCCTACCCCTATATATAAGTGGAAAAAAAAAACTATTTTTTACACTTATTTGTTGGGTGGGCACAATTTTTTCATTTTTATAAGGGGTCTTAGGAGAAAAAGCCCCCCAATATTTGTAATGCAATTTCTCCTGAGAACGTAGATACCCCATATGTGGATGTAAAGTGGTGTGTGCCCGCACAGTAGGGCTTAGAATGAAAGGAGCGCCCTTTGCATTAGTCTGGAATTGCAATGTATTTCTATTACCAGGGCAGGAATTCCTCTGCATTCCGGAGTACCTGGCTTGTGACATCACTCCGGTTGTGACATCACGCTGTACTAGTGATGTCACAGGCCAAGTGCTCACAGGCCCTGTAGTGTTGATCCAGAGGAAGGCAAAAACCCCAGGAGGCAGACGCCAATTTACCTCACTGTAAGGAAAAATTCCTTCCTGACTCCAATCTGGCAATCGGAATAAATCCCTGGATCAACAACCTTCTCGGTTGAGTTCACCATGACCGTTTCCTCTGGTCCATGGTGTCTCAACGCTCTTACAGTGAAGAATCCCAGGGGTGACCTTAAAAAATGGGGACAAAGATCACAGAAATCTAATACCTCATAGCCTTGAAGCATTCATTTATGCAGAGGCCCGGGTGATCGGGACAGGTGTCACATTGATATCTAGTGTCCCTTCGTATACCTCTTTTGTAACACACTCTGCATTTTTTCTGTGATCGTCCCTTTTTCCCGGTGTGGGGGACTTCACCTGGGAAATGTTGCCCTGGGACAATACGGGGGCCTTCAGTTCCAGA
Source organism: Rhinella marina (assembly GCA_900303285.1). Lineage (NCBI taxonomy): Eukaryota > Metazoa > Chordata > Amphibia > Anura > Bufonidae > Rhinella > Rhinella marina. The sequence continues at coordinate 65,897 of ONZH01028368.1, read as the reverse complement.
GGTGCTCGCCTGTTCTTGGTCACCAAATATCAAGGCCTTTATTACTACCTCCTGGAACTGAAGGAATCTCCCTGTGTAACCGTTCAAGCGGCAAAGTACAAAGGCGTTGTACATTGCCGTTTGAACCATGTGGACAACCAGCTTCTTGTACCAGACTCTGGTTTTCCTCATGGCGTTATATGGTTTGAGGACTTGATCAGACAGATCAACTCCTCCCATATAATGGTTGTAAGCCACAACACAGTTCGGCTTTAGGATCTCTGTTGTGGAACCACGTAGCGTCATAGGGGTGCTGCCGCTGTCATGTATGGTGGTCAGCATAAGGACATCCCTTTTGTCCTTATATCTGACCAGCAACATGCTCTCACTACGATAGGCCCTACTCTCGCCCCGTGGTATTGGTGTTGCTAACGGGGAGGTTGGGAGGCCTCTCAGGTTTTTCCTTGCAGTGCCGCAAGCTGTGGTAGCTCGGGCAGCAAGGGCCTGAAAGAGATGGATGCTGGTGTAGAAGTTATCAACGTACAGTTGATAACCCTTGTCCAGCAGTGGGAACATTAGGTCCCACACTATTTTCCCGCTAACTCCAAGGGTGGGGGGGCATTCTGGGGGCTCTATGCGGGTATCCCTCCCTTCGTAAACTCTAAACCTGTAAGTGTACCCGGAGGTACTCTCACAGAGTTTATAGAGTTTAATCCCGTACCGTGCCCGCTTACTGGGCAGGTACTGCCGGAAGTGAAGTCTGCCCTTGAAACTTACTAGGGACTCGTCAAGGGACAGAAACTTCTCCGGGGTATAGGCATCAACAAATTTCTTGGCGAAGTGATCTATGACCGGCCGTATTTTGAACAGTCGGTCATATGTGGGGTGATCACGGGGTGGACACGTTGCATTATCATTGTAATGCAAGAACTTTAGGATCAGTTCGAACCGTTGCCGTGCCATCGCCATGCGGTATATTGGAGTGTTGTACATAATGTCACCACTCCAATATTGCCGAATTTTGGGTTTTCTCACTAGACCCATATGCAGCAAGAGACCCCAAAATGTCCTAATCTCTGCTGCATTCACAGGCGTCCACGCCTGTGGGGGTCTGTGATAGCAAGACGTCGGGTTTTGGGCCAGGAATTGACTGGCATATAAATTTGTTTGCACCACCATGTGCTCAACAAATTCATCACAGAAAAAGAACGTAAAAAAATCAATTTCTGTGAAATTTGTTGTGCACATCTGGATTCCTGCGCGTCCCACAAACGCAGGAATGCATGGTGCGTAATTTGGGGTGGCTGGAGTCCACACAGGAGCCCCTGTATGGGGGGGCTCCTGTGCGACCGTTCTGGGACGTCGTCGCCTAATTGGACGCTCGTCATCACTGGATGATGATGACGAGGAGGAGGAGGAGGAGGAGGAAGAAGAATGGAGGAAAGCAGGATCCTCTTCTTCTTCCTCACTGGCGGTATCGGTGTCGGAGTTATTGGCAATAATATCATATGCCTCCGACACCGTATACCCCCTGTGGGATCTGCGGAACATTTTTATTTTCTAGGGGGAATGTGATGTGTGTGTGGGGGGTGAAATTACTTTATTATGTATGTAGTGTAGTGTAGGGCAGTGTAGTGATTTTACTTTCAACCACGTGTCACTTTTTACCGGTGTGCGTCCACTGGATGCACGCCAGTAAAAAAAAACTGATAACTACTTATCAGCCGCAAAAAAACTGGCTCAATAAGCAATTATCAGCCACAGACAATCTGGCCAAAAAAAAAAAAAAAAAAAAAGCAAAAAAAAAACCAAAAAAAAAAACTGATAACCGCTGATCAGCCGCAAACGGCTGATAAGTGATTATCGGCCACAGACACAAGACAACCTGGCCACACAAATGTGGGGCAGATGGTCCAAAAAAAAAAAAAAGCTCTAATTAGCTGCTAGATGCAGGCAGGCCACTAGGTGGCACTGCTCTGCAAGAAGCTGGAGCTCCGGAACGGCCAGGCAGCAGAAGCAGCACCGAGAGGGACAGAAAGACGGAAGACTTCAGGAAAGGTAAGTAGGACAGGACTGGGGGTCTGGGGGGGCACTTTACCGAAAATGGCACCTGCTCAGCTCGCAATCCGGACAAACAGGAAGCGGGCTGAGCAGGTGCCTTTATTTAACTTTTTTGAACTTTCTTATTTTTACTTTTTTTTTCAGTGATTGGTCAGTGACCAGTCACTGACCAATCACAGCCGATCGGGGGGGGCCGGGGAGACACCCTGACCTCCCCCTAACCCCTGACACTCGGCGGGGATTCGCTACAATAGCGCTATCCCCGCCGAGTCACTGAGCCTGCTGTGAATGGCTGATCTGAATAGAACAGCCATTCACAGCGATCGCCATTATGGGGGGTGCACGGCACCCCCCGAGGCCCTCGCTATGGGTGGCTGGGTGCCCTAAACAGCACCCATTACAGCATTTAACCCCCCCTGCACTGAGCAGGGGGGGTTTCAATGCAGGACGTACCGGTACGCCCTGTAGCACGAACTACCTCGTGCTCAGGACGTACCGGTACGTCCAATGTCGCCAAGGGGTTAAGGCCCAATTGTCAGGCTGATTATCAGGAACTAACCCTGCTGTGAATGCTCATTCCCAATAATCTGCCAGTGTAAATGTGCTGCAAAACGCTTGATGAAATGATCTTTCATGTATCACTTTAAATCATTGTTTCTGGCCTGCAGATTGTGCTGTGTAAACAGTGATGTGCTGCCAGAAACAATGGCAGTAGCCATCACTCATTTCCATAAAGTGGAGGTGATCTCTGCATGTAAATGCAGCTTTTAACCTACACTGAAGAACAGGCAGTTATTGGAAAGGAACCTGCACGATTAGCTCTATTGCTCCTGCTTCACCAACCTGTGGCCGACCGCTACTGCTTCACTCAATGCCCACATGGAGGCACTGTAAGCAGTACCAAGCTGGGAAAGATGCTCATTGCCTTTTGTGCACAGCAGCTCCTGCTGCATTATGCGCGCACATTGAAATGCTGTATCGAAATGTACAACATCATGTGGGTGCCAGCAAGCACTAGGGAGTCACTGCTTAGAGGCTACTCTTCCAAGAAGTTCATGCTGACCAAGCACAGGGACGGAGTTGGATTCCACCAATGTCTATGAAAGTGGACACTGGTAGCTGATACCTTTGCATTACAACTGTTATTCCTAATTCCGCTAAGCCATTTTCATGGGCATGGGAATGTTGTTCCGGGACAAAAATTTCCTTTCAGTGGATGCATTTTCTATTGCAGTCACCACCCAGGGATGGGATGTCTACTACTGTAGAATTTTATAACTGTACTGTAAGATTTACGTGTAGATAGTCAAAGGATGCCCAGAATTGTTGCTATCAGTCCATGAATGTTTAGAATTGTTATCACCGTATTTCTTTTCCACCAAAAACAGGCTGCTGACAACCACCTAGCTGGCAATTTTAAATTGATTTAAAAACATGACCCACAAAGGTATACTTTCAATTACAATAGGAAGTGAGTCTCCAAGGACAGATTCAGCAAACTGCGAAGGTCATGTGTGACTTCACTTTTGTTCCTTAAGCACAGCCATTATTTTTGAAGAGTCGATAAGAGTCATTTTGTTTGTATTGTACAGTTTACTTTTTGCAGCAGTCTCTAGATACAGGTTTGCAAATGCTATAACAAAATGTACATTGGTTTTATCACTTTATTTTGCGATTACTTTAGAGATTTCATTGAATGAAATCATAAATATTTTCTTTTCTTCATTTGTGTGTTTATAACATCAGTAACAGAAAAATGAGCTACTATTCAGAAGGCCTCCTGCGGGCTACGTAAATAGTGCCATTCATAGGAACCAAAATGTCATTGTTCATGTGGTTAATTCACTTGCCCGCTTTTGTAGCCATCCATGGCTGTATCTTTTTCCGTGGAGGTGCAGGGCAGTAATTGAACTGGTCCACTACTCAACCTTAGCTGAAATGGTCCAACGCTTGCACAGAAGAGGATGCAGCCAAGAGCATCCAAGAAAGGAGTCGTGTGATTAAGCCTTGTTGCTGCTGCCATTTTTCTTCCCATGGATAAGGTGGCCCTGGCATTACATAGCCCATGGCTAGAAATGAGTAAGGTTCTCTAAAATTTGATTTAGCTGCTTCGCCGAATTTCACAAAGAAATTTGTTTTGAGACAACTTTTTTCATCACAAAGCGCATTTTGTTGGGAGTAGTGGGTGCAAAGACGGGGAACAACAATTGTTGTCATGCAACCCCTCAGATAGCATGCTCATTGCGGCATCTGAGATGAGCATTTACTACTGTCAGTTGTTAATCTGGTTAAAAAAAAAAAACCTTATCCATTTGATCAGGAAGAGGCTGCCATGGCCATTTTGATTGAAGATGCAGCACAAAGTCTTGCATGCATGATGTCATCACACTGGCTGGTGTGATGACATCATACGTCACCGCGCACAACACTTTGCATTGGATCTTCAATCAGAATGGCTGCGGTGGACTCTTCACACTCAAATGGATTAGGCGAGTATGTTTTTTTTAACCACCTTTTAAGGGCACATTGATTCATTACCACAAAGCACGAGGAAATTTGTCTTCACTGTGAATTGAATTTTCCATAAAAGTTCAATTCGCTCAACACTATCCACGGCCATGGTCCAACAGCAGTGGTAATATAAAAGTATGCTTTCAGTTTATTGTGCCACAACGTGCAGTACTGTATACACCATATAGAAAACACTGTTATGAAGTTGCCATCCCCTTTAAGCTGTGGTCTTCCCCATAATAAGATACACCCAATCTGAGGTACCCTATGATCGAGGCATCATTCTATGCTTGAGTCAACAGGTTTTCGTACTGGTCACAGAATTTTTGGTCTACTGATTCATTGATTTGATAATGTTCCCTAATGATGTGCAGTAAACTGAAAACCTTGGTTTCTATTGATATGTATCAGTCTTATTTTTTATAGTCTGTAAATTGTGACTAACATTACATGAAAACACAATCTGCCCTTGGGTAACGGCTAATGGATATTAGATGTGCTGTATTGTTCATGTTCAAAATTCTTTCCACAAAGAACTTTTAAAATGCTTTTTTAACAAAGCTATTCTTCAATGTTTAAAGCAGGTCCATAAACTTGCTTGGAGTTTAGTAGTAATTATTTCTAGACTTCACTGGCTATTTCACTTCTGTAGATAGCCTGAGGTGTTATTTGGAATTTTAATAATAATTCAGCAGTGCATATATTTAAAAGTAAGTGCTGAATTTGCTGCAGGCAGTTCTCAGTCATAAGTTGTGTCCTGATCCTCTTTTTTTCTTCCGGTGGTTGGATGGGACCTATTTATTTGCCTTTATAGGAATGTTTTGTGAGACATGAGAGACTTCATTCTCCATTTCATATTATCATGATAGAAACTATAAAACACCCTCATATTCTTTTGATAATTCTGGATGTTATAGAATAATGTGCTCCTAGGCTGTCTGCGGAGGAGTTAGGCTTCTTTCACATTAGCGTTATTGCTGGATCCGGCAGGCTTTAGCAATAACGCTTCCGTTACTGATAATACAACCATGTGGATCCATAATGTTGTATTATCTTTAACATCGCTGGGACGGATCTGTCATGAACTCCATTGAAAGTCAATGGAGGACGGATCCGTTTACTATTGTGTCACACCGAACGGATCAGTCCCCATTGACTTGCATTGGGGTTCACGACAGATCCGTCTTGGTGCGGTTCCCCAGGACGGAGAACAAACTGCAGCATGTTGCGGTTTGCTCTCCGGTCTGGAAATGCAAGTGAACTGAACGGAATGCATTTAGGAGCATTCTGTTCTCTTCAGTTCAGTTTTGTCCCCATTGACAATGAATGGGGCAAAACTGAAGCGTTTTTTTTTCCCTGGTATTGAGCCCCCTATGAAAAAACTCAATACCGGAAAAAGGCAACACTAGTGTGAAAACTAGCCTTAAGTTAATTAAAAAAAACAAAAACAAAACACATTGTCATCATGGTTGAATGAACTTTTGAACTTTGATTTGGTGATTTTCACCATTTTTTGGCATCAACCAGAATTTTCTTTAGTCAAAGCAAACCAATCTGCTAAATGCATTTAAATTATTTTAGGAAGTCATATTGTGTTTTGCCCTACAAGCCTCACTGAGCATGGTGCTACACATAGATACCATAAGGTGCCTCAACAACTGTAGCTTGGAGCCACAGATAGCCCATTCACTGTGTAAAGTCTCCAGCACATGACTTTGGTCCAATAAAAGTCTTCTTGCACAAATCTTTGGCTGGCTTTGTTGTCATTTATATTTGTCATAAGCATCATACAGTTATTTTTGGATTTGTATGCATCAAGCCTTTATTTTTCTATGAATTATTGAAAGCCTGCATTTTAAAGACCAATTCAAAGAATGGCATATAAGACCTTTATTTAAGAATTCACACTTTACCATAATAGTCTGTTGGAATATAATTCTACATTACATGGTAAATAAATGTCAAATAAACCTAACAGCTAAGGTATCCCCAAATGCTATTTCAGTGATCTTTTGCATATGGTAATGACATAATTATTTAACTATTTTCTACCCTCCATGCCAATCAGATATTGTTAGATTTTGAGGGCTGCATGTAGAGATGAATAAAGTGTAGAAAAACTCGCTTTGTCAACTTTGTCAAAGTTCAACAAGAAATTTGATTTGTTCTATAAATCAGGTATACCCAGGCCACTCTTCCTTAGGGTATGGCCACACAGAACGGGTTGCATCCATACTGCGGTGAAGAACCACGTGGCCAAATAGCCCGCATCAGCCTTTCTTGTAATAATGAAGACCACACTGTATAGTTGATATTCATTGTTAATGGCAGTATGGCACCTTTAATGCACCTTTAAACAGGGGCTGTTGCTGCTATGGGGTTTGGCTAGTTAATTGGGGGGATTATATGCAAGTTATTGTTTTTCTGGCCAACAATCTCCGGCTGGTTATTTGACAGTAGGCACTGAATATTAATCAGCTCTGGCATGCCCACTTCTCCAATTTCTGCGTTCTCCTGCCCTACAGGTGGGATCCCTCCTTTTACCATCTCCTTTTCCTCCTTTTCCATATCATCTAATATTGATGAGAAAATGTAATTAAGAACATCCAGCTCGTCCTCTCTCTGTATCTGACTGACTTTTCTAGGAAATGAAGACTTTGAAGGATGATTTGGAAAAAGTAAGACCAGGAAAAGATGAGGATGGTCATTATTAGGACCCAGCCCACTTATGGGTGCAGACTGGATGGTATTGGTTTGGCATGCTGGCATTTGAATAATAAATAGAGATGAGCGAATCCTAAAAGATTCGGGGATTCGGTATTCGGCCCGAATCCCACCGCGGGATTCGTGGATTCAGGCCGAATCACGAATCCCATTAAAGTCTATGGGAGACCCGAATCTTTTTGCAGGGGCCAAAGGTTCTGCACAGTCAAGTTTGCCCGAACATGTGAAAACCTCAGAAAATGATGGAAACACCTTGGAAATGCATAGGAAACACCAGGGGCAGCATGTAGGGATGCCTTTGAGGCTCCCTAAGGGCTCATTCAGACGTCTGTTTGGTGTTGTCCATGTTTTGCAGATCTGCAATTTGCGGATCCGCAAAACACGGACAGCGGCCCATGTGCAGTCCGCAATTTGCGGAACGCACATGATAGAAATGCCTTTTCCTGTCCGTGGATCCGGACAAGAATAGGACATGTTCTATTTTTTTCCGTACCCACGGAACGGAAGTGCGGATGCGGACGGCACACAGTGTGCCATCCGCATCTTTTGCGGCCCCATTGACTGTGAATGGGTCCGCACCTGGTCCGCACCCGGTCCGCAAATTGCGGATCGGATGCGGACGATTTTTGCGGACGTGTGAATGAGGCCTGAGGCTGATGCTGCAGGTCCCTACCTTATGTAAATTTAGGTCACATGTCACTGCCATCCAATCACTGCTGGGGAGGTATAGGGGCTGTTACATCACAGCAGGCGTTCCCACAGGCTTCCCTTTGATGCTGATTGGCTGAAAAAAACGGGCATTTCAAATTGGCAGTGACTCACGAATCTTCACGAATCCATGCTGCCTCGGGATGCCGAGCCGAAGCGGGCAAGATTCGTGCGAATCCCGAATCTTGCCGCTCCGGCTCGCTCATCACTAATAATAAAAGCTTCCATCTTATTGATATTGAATTACATCTTACTTTATGGCTTCTGTAGAAATAAGTAAATGTAGGAATAATTAAATAAAACTGACACAGAATTAATCTTCTTCCAGTCTCCTTGAATTCTCCGTACACTATCTCTTCATTCTCCCTACACTCTCTGTCTCCAATGCCCTTTTCAGCAACAATGTTCCTATTGCATGAAGACTTACCATGTCTCTTCCTGTGCTCAGTTCACATTACACAATATCAAAATATACGGATTTAAATTCAGAAATACAGACACAAAAGCTGCACACACTGCATCTTATTATGCAATAAAAAGAGCCCATTAGTAATTTGACATCTTGTTTACAAGCATAATGGTAGAAAACAATGTTAACATTATACATATAAATCTCATTAAACATTGAGTTGATGTATTTCTACAATCATATTTGAGCGGCTGTCTTCCTTAACTATACTAATAAATTATTTTCCATATAGCTTTGTGATATTTCTTATAGCAGATAAACTGGGTAGGTTTTACTTTTAAATTCACATAATAAAGTATAATGGCAGTTACTTTACTACTTACAAATAACTACATTAAAATAATGAAGTACAAAGACAAAATAAATCACGTAACAAAAGGCTTCTGCTGGAGAACAAAACACATTCTCTATTCCACTGTACTTTGTACTTAAACTAATGTCTTCAGAATGCTCCTTTTATTTTTGGTTTAAAATGCCTACAGTACATATTTAAGGAAATGTAACAAATTCTATTGCTGCTTTGCACTGCAAAGCCAATAATGTTTGTTGAACCAGCATCCACTTTCCTGGAGGATGTTTTTTTCCTGCCCGTTTTTTGTCTGCTTTTCATGCTCAATGCATTAAGAACACAGATTTTAAAGCCTGTCTTCAAAACATAATAGTTTCCTACTGTTCAACTAAATAGCCTTTGCTGGTTTTTTGCCCCTCTCCACTGCCCAAAGTTCATTCCAAATGTCAAGTTTTAATATGGGCTTTAATTTACTTTATTTTGGTATATACTGTATAATGTATGTTAAACTTTAAGCCTCATTCACACGTCAGTGTTCTACGTACGTGTGCTGTACGTGTTCTCCACGGACTGCGCTCTTCCCCATTAATTTTAATGTGTGTATTCACACATCATTGTTTTAGCATGGTCCGTGGGTCCGTGTTTTTAGCACGGATGCATGTTCTATATTGTCTGTGTTCACGGATCCATCATGCTCATTATAGTCTATGGGTCCATGAAAATCACAGACGCAATATGGGTGCCATCCATGTTGCATCCGTGTTTCATGGATCATTAGGAAGAGATGCTTTGTGAATTATTTTTCAGCTGTGTAGTGTCAGTGAAACATGGATGACACATGGACAGCTAAAAACATTAAAAAAAAACTTATTTTTACTACTGTAAGGCTTCTTTCACATCTGAGTGTTGCTGAACCGTTTTGAGATCCATCACAGGATCTCAAAACCGCAGCAAAACACTTCAGTTTTCTTCCTATTCATTTTCAATGGGGACAAAACTGAATGTATATGAACACGTATATGAGTGCATCATGCATTTCGTTCCATTTCATTGCTTTCCCATGGCACACACAAAAACGCTGCAAGCTACTTCTTTGTGTGCATCATGGGATACTGAGCAAGACGGATCCGTCATGAAACACATGGAGACAAATCTGTTTTTTCAGGACACAATAAAAACCGTATCCATCCTTCATTAACTTACAAAGGTTTCAGTGAAATAATACAACCTGATCTGTTCTGAACGGATGCAGACCGTTGTATTATTGAACAGTTGCTGATCCCCTGACGGATCCAGTTAAAGCGCAGATGTGAAAGAAGCCATAATTTTATGGTACCAAGATAACACTTTTAGGTCATACTTACATAGTTTAGAATTTTCTTTACTCTTATGTAATGAAAATACTGTACATGAAATAAATACATAGGAAGAATTATAATGATTGAAGGTGAAAATTTGGACTGCCATGTACATTTTGGATTTATGCATATAGCAGTTCCTATTTTCTGAACTGCAGAGTAGACTCGGATTGACCATTATTGCTACTGTATATGCACATGGTAAGAAATGTATCAGATGATTTGGTTTTCCTGCTATAAAATGTCACAAATTTTGGCATATGTTATTTTTGTACAATTTTTCATGATTTTACTTTTCAAAACGGTATGGAAAAGTGGGCATACTTTTTCCCATGATGCTAAATATCTTCCTGAGCAACGTAATGCCAAACACAAAAAAAAACATATCATGGAATGTGATTTATATCATTATATAACAATAAATGAAAGCATGTATCTTATAATGATTGATACATGACAATATGCAGTCTATGTGTCATAGAAGTTAGCAGGAAGGTAATCAACCATTGCAAGTAAAAATGTACAGCTTTGTGTATATCACTATTATAGTAAAATAGGTTTTTGGTATGCTTGTAGCTTGTGCTTCTAAATTTATATAATTTTATTTTTCAGCTAACACCTGTTGGTACCACAATCTTTACTGGCTTTTCAACTAATGGCGCTAGAGACATAGATGATGGTCCTAATGGTCAAATTGAATACTTCATCATTTTCAATCCCAATGATACAGTAAGTGTGAATTCAAACAGAATGGAAATTAAACAAAAATATTGGTTACAGAGGACAACATATTGATTTAATTTTAAGTAGGCAATGTGTGAGAGCACATATTCTGATGCATAACTTAAAGGTTATGTACATCTTTGGGGGCATTTCTTATGATTGCATTTTACTCATTTTGGGTTAAAATTATTTTTTAATTGTTCTTTATTAAATATATTGGCCCATTATGTCATAAAGGGTTAACTGTGTGTCTAGCTGTGTGAATGGTACTATAACTTTCACTTTTTTGCTGGTAATCTAATAAACCATATCTCTAAATCACTAAAAGGTGAACACTTATTTAAGCCACATTCTTATTAGAAAGGTAGGAATTGAGCTATAATGAGTGTTTATAAGGTCAGAGATAAGAGATAAGGAACCCTAACCTGAGCTGCCTGATGGGGCAGAGTAAAAATTCAGAGGCTTCTACTAGACAAACTCAATGCTGCACAGAGACAAAGGTTCAACATTTTTGATAAAGATTAATTGAAAAAATAATGTTTAGCTCAAAACTACAACGCAATTAATAATGCTTTAAAAGTGTACATAGTCTTTAAAGCTTCTGGGCAGCAATATAGGTTTTGCAAAAGGGCCAGTCAACTATCCTATGGCATCTGTAGCATCAGTTTACTCGTGGTGGTCTGTAAAATTTCAGATTTATTGCAAATACTCTATGAATGAATTATACTGTAGTGAAATATGGCTTAAAGAGCCATATCAGGAAGAACTCAAAAATTTAGCCTGACACAGCATGGCGGTTACACCACCAATGACTTTGTCCGACTGAGAATGCAGTGAAATGGCTTCTGTTGAGCCTCCAAAAATTTTTTTCTTTTCGGAGTACATAAAGTTGACCCTCTGCAATTTTTTTTTTTAAATGTCGGTACTTGCGCCTCCTGAAAAATTGTTTTGGACTGTCTGTTTGATGCTCCTGAAACATTGTTTTAGTGTCTGTAGTTGACACTGCGGAAAAATTGTTTGGAGAGAGGGCTTGTAGGTGGCCCTCCGGAAAAATTCTTTGGAGAGAGGGCCTGTAGGCGCCCTCCGGAAAAATTGTTTAGAGAGAGGGCCTGTAGGTGGCCCTCTGGAAAAATTGTTTAGAGAAAGGGCCTGTAGGTGGCACTCCAGAAAAATTGTTTGGAGAGAGGGCCTGTAGGGGGCCCTCCGGAACAATTGTTTGGAGAGAGGGCCTGTAAGGGGTCCTCCGGAAAAATTGTTTAGAGAGAGGGCCTGTAGGTGGCCCTCCAGAAAAATTTTTTAGAGAGAGGGCCTGTAGATGGCCCTCCGGAAAAATTGTTTAGAGATAGGGCCTGTAGATGGCCCTCCGGAAAAATTGTTGCTAAAGAGTGCCAGTTGGCCTTCTAAAAAATTGCGTTTTGGGTCAGCGTTAGGCAAAGACGACAAGGAGGAGGAGGAGTAGGAGGAGTAGAGAAGAGGAATCCGATACATAAGTAATGTTAATCTTTAGCTGCTTTCCCCCGGAGAAGATTTGAATTCCGGTGAAATCAGTCTTTGTTCATTTTAATAAGCATCAGCCTGTCAGCTCTGTCAGTTGACAGGCGTGTACACTTATCTGTGACGATGCCACCAGCTGCACTGAATACCCGCTCTGACAACACGCTAGTGGCAGGGCAGGCCAGCACCTCCAAGGCGTACAGTGCCAGTTCAGGCCACATGTCCAGCTTTGAAACCCAGTAGTTGTATGGAGCAGAGTGATCGGTCCAGACATTGGTATGGTCAGCTAGGTACTCCCTCACCATCTTTCTGTAAAGCTCACCCTACTCTGCCGAGACTGGGGACAGGTGACAGTGTCTTGCTGGGGTGACATAAAACTGGCAAAGGCCTTGGAGAGCGTTCCCCTGCCAGTGCTGGAGAAGACGCCTGCTCGCCTACTCTCCCCCGCTACTTGGCCCACAGAAGCACACCCTCTGCCGCTAGCGGTGTCAGATGGGAAGGATTGTTTCAGCTTGTGCACCAGGGCCTGTTGATATTGATTCACTCTCATACTCCTTTCCTCTACAGGGATGAGTGTGGAAAGGTTCTGCTTGTACCGTGGGTCCAGGAGAGTGAACACCCAGTAATCGGTGTTTGAAAAAATTCTTCTAACGCGAGGGTCACGGGATAGGCAGCCTAACATGAAGTCTGCCATGTGCGCCAGAGTCCCAACACTCAAGAATTCCCTCTTCTCACTGGCCTGATTCTCCATTTCCTCCTCCTCCTCCTCTTCAGCCCATACACGCTCAAGAGTTAAGAAGGACTGATCATTGGTACCCTCTTCTGTCTCGCGACATTCTCATCCTCATCCTCCTCCTCCGATACGCGCTGAGAAACAGACCGGAGGGTGCTCTGGCTATCAAGCGACGTAACTTCCTCCACCGTCTCTTGTGACAAGCGCAAAGCTTTCGATTTCATGCTGAGCAGTGAATTTTTCAACAGGCAAAGCAGCGGGATGGTGAGGCTGATAATGGTGGCATCGCCGCTGACCATCTGTGTTGACTCCTCAAAGTTTGTCAACACCTGGCAGATATCAGACATCCACGTCCACTCCTCATTGTAGACTTGAGGAAGCTGACTGACCTGACTACCACTTCTGGTGGAAGTTGCCATCTGGCAGTCTACAATCGCTCTGCGCTGCTGGTAAACTCTGGATAACATGTTTAATGTTGAATTCCATCGTGTGGGCACGTTGCACAATAGTCTGTGAGTGGGCAGTTGAAGGCAGTGCTGCGCTGCCCTGAGAGTGGCAGCATCTGTGGTCGACTTGCGGAAATGCGCACAGATGCGGCGCACCTTGGTGAGCAAATCAGACAGATTGGGGTATGTCTTGAGGAACCGCTGAACTATGAGATTGAACACACGGGCCAGGCATGGCACATGTGTCAGTCTGCCTAGTTGCAGAGCCGTTGTCACACACAACCATGCCTGGCTTGAGGTTCAGTGGTGCCAGCCACAGATCGGTCTGCGCCGTGATGCCCTGTAATAGTTCTTGGGCGGTGTGCCTTTTGTCACCTAAGCTCAGCAATTTGAGCACCGCCTGCTGGCGCTTAGCCATGGCACTGCTGCTGCGCCTAGAGCTACCGACTGAAGGCGCCGTGCCCACGGATGGTAATTCAGAGGAGGAGGTGGAGGAGGAGGTGGAGGAGGAGGAGGGGTCGGAGGAGGAGGAGGAGGCATAGTACGTCTGAGAGACCGTGACTGAAGTAGGCCCCGCAATACTCAGTGTGGGCAGTACATGAGCGGCCCCAGGGTCAGACTCGGTCCCAGCCTCCACCAAGTTAACCCAATGTGCCATCAGTGATATATAGTGTCCCTGCCCGGAGGCACTTGTCCATGTGTCCGTGGTTAGGTGGACCTTCTCAGAAACAGCGTTGGTCAGGGCACGGATGAGGTTCTGTGACACGTGCTGGTGTAGGGCTGGGACGGCACATCAGGAAAAATAGTGGTGCTGGGGACCGAATACCGAGGGGCAGCCACCGCCATGAGGTTATGAAAGGCCTCGGTCTCTACCAGCCTATAGGGCAGCATCTCCAGGCTCAGCAATTTGGAGATGTGGACGTTGAAGGCTTGGGCATGTGGGTGTGTGGAACTGTATTTCCTCTTGCGCTCCAGCGTCTGCTGTAAAGACAGCTGAACGCTGCGCAGGGACACATTGGTGGACGCTGTGGAGGATCGTGGAGGTGAAGGTGTGGTTTTCCGGTGGGAGGCGCTCGTGCCGGGGTCCTGGTTAGGGGGTTGACTAGCAGAGGCAGTGAGTGACACAGGGGAAGGAGCAGTGGTGGGACCTGCAGGAGGTGAACGGCCTTGGTTCCATTGAGTGGGGTGTTTAGCACTCATATGCCTGCGCATGTTGGTGGTGGTTAAGCTAGTAGTGGTGGCACCCCTGCTGATCCTGATGTGGCGCAGGTTGCACACCACAGTCCGTCGGTCATCGTCAATTTCTTTAAAGAACCTCCAGACTTGCGGACATCTAGGCCTCGCCACAGGAACTTCACTACGTGAAACAGTTGCTGATGATGCACCAGCTCTGGCCCTGCTTCTCCCTCTGGCCACACCACTGCCTCTTCCAACCTGTTCTGGTGCAGCACTCGCCTCCATCTCAGAAGCACTGTCTTCACTCGGCTTATCAACCCAGCTTGGGTCAGTCACCTCGTCATCCTCTGATTCCTCAGTCTGCTCCCCCCTTGGACTTTCTGCCCTGACAACAACTTCACCACTGTCTGACAACCGTGTCTCCTCATCGTCCGACACCTCTTTACACACTTCTTCGACTAAGTCAACAATGTCAACACCCACAGACTGCGACAGTTGGAAAACTTGGGCATCGGGAACGAGGTCAGCAGCAACCTGAGAAGTGGTTTACTGACTCTGGGAAGGGTCCAGAAAACAGTTCCTGAGAGTATGCCGGATCGCATTCCAAATTTTCCTGGGAGGGGGCAGACTGGGGGGAAGGAGGTTGAGGTGGAGGAGCCAGAGGAGTGCTCCCTTGTGTAACGTGGGTGGACTTCGTGGAAGACTGACTGGTGGACAAATTACTTGAAGCATTGTCCGCAATCCACGACATCACCTGTTCGCACTGTTGTGGTTTCAACAGTGCTCTACCACGTCTCCCTGTAAGTTGAGACATGAAGCTAGGGAGTGTAGCTCTGCGGCATTCCCCTGCTCCCTCATCAGCAGGTACTGTCTCACCTTGCCCAGGACCACAGCCTCTGCCCATTGCAGTAATTGAATGCCCACGCCCACGCCCTCGACCCTTAGCCCTTGGGTTCAACATTTTCTGTATATAAGTGTATTAGATATACAAAAAAAAAGAAAAAAATGGGCCTGCTGTACTGAAACCGACAAACTTGTTCAATCTGAACAAGTTAAAATATAGGTGGATAAGTTAGAGCAAAATTACATATTTTATTACATACCGTGCAGTATGAAGCAATTACACTGAAACTATTAGATTAGACAGACTTGGTCTGCTAAAGTGTAACCCAGACAAATGTCGCACAGAGATTTTTCTAATGTAGCTGTATCAGTGACAGCAAAAGACCGTATTTTATTACGTGACGTACAGTATGGGTCACCTGGACAGAAAATACGGATTGTGGTTTGTGGTGACTGGACAGCTGAACTGTGACACACAGAATGGTTCCACACAGCTGTACGAAATGGATTTGTATCACTGAGATTAATTTTTTTTTTTTTTTTTTTACGTGACTTGCAGAATATATCAGAGAGCAAAATCAGCCCCTGCTGACTGTGGCTATTTTCACTGCAACCCAGAGAAATGTCGCACTCAGATGTTTTTTAATGTAGCTGTATCAGTGAGAGCAAAAGACCGTATTTCATTACATGACGTACAGTATGGGTCGCCTGGACAGAAAATACAGATTGTGGTTTGTGGTGACTGGCCAGCTGAACTGTGTCACACAGAATGGTTCCACACAGCTGTATGAAATGGATTTGTATCACTGAAAGCAAACAAAAGGATTTTGTACTGTGACTTCCACTATCTATCAGTTAGACAAAAAAGAATCTTCTGCAGACTGTGCCTATTTCAATGAAACACAAAAAAAATTGTCCCACTTAGCTGTTTGAAATGGATGTGTGTCACTGAGAGCCAAAAAATAAACTTTTTCCAGTCTCCCTGCAAAATGCTGCAAATATGGCGGCAGCTGCACTACTGATGCCAGCAAGCCCAGCCACAAGCAGATAAAAAAAGGGTCTTGTAGCCCTAACAAGGGCTGTTGGTTTTTTTTAGAATCACTCCTGCCTAACACAAATCTAGTAAAGCACCCTAACACTCTCCCTGTATCACACTGCAGATCTGTCCCTAACGGCATCCAGGCAGCGACTGAGCCGAGCACCGCGGGCAGTCACTAGTATATTCCAGGGTCACCTGATCAGGCCAGCCAACCCCTGCTATCGACATGAAAGGGCCCCACGTGATGCTGGGTGTACTGCAGAGTCTCCTGGCTTTTGATTGGCTGAGTTTATAGCCGCCAAAAATTCAAAAGGCGGGAGATGCCATTTCCTCGACCATGGCAAGATTCTCGTCCGAGTAGCGAGCACTTACGAGTACCCTAATACTTGAACGAGTATCAAGCTCGGACGAGTATGCTCGCTCATCTCTAGTTACTATCTGATTTTTGTGACACCTTTAATGAGGAGACATACTGAATCATGGTAGAAGTACTTTTTTAGATGTTGGTGTTCATGAACTGACTTAATTACTTGTAGTAACTGTCAAAAACCAAGCTCAGCCAGACAGGGATTTTTCAGTTGTTTAGTATTGATGATTTTTCCTTGGGATGGGTAATCAATATCATATTAATTGGTATCTAACATCTAGCACCACTGTTGATCAGCTGCTTTAGGCCATAGTATTCCTGTGAATGCCATGACCTCCTTATCTCCTACCAAGCACAGCTCCATCCATTGGATAAAAACTGTGCTTTGTATTACTGCACAGCCCCATTCATTTAAATGGGACCGATCTGTGCCTAGGCTGTATGTCCAATGAAGGTGACATCACTGGCCTAAGAAGGGACTGCAGTGATATATATATATATATATATATATATATATATATAAAGGAAAAAAATGGCACCGCAGTAAATGAAGTAAAAATGGAGTGCCAGCGGCTGTGGAGGCGATCCAACTTCCAAATTAAATAAATAAAAAGTAATTCCACGGCACTTCCCAAATATAATCAAAAGTAATGCTGTTTATTCACCAGAACGCGACGTTTCAGTCCTCTTGCTGGGACTTTTCTCAAGCAGTGACATGATATTTATATATATATATATACAGACCAAAAGTTTGGACACACCTTCTCATTCAAAGAGTTTTCTATATTTTCATAACTATGAAAATTGTAGATTCACACTGAAGGCACCAAAACTATGAATGAACACATGTGGAATTATATACTTAACAAAAAAGTGTGAAACAACTGAAAATATGTCTTATATTCTAGGTTCTTCAAAGTAGCCACATTTTGCTTTGATTACTGCTTTGCACACTCTTGGCATTCTCTTGATGAGCTTCAGTCACCTAGTCACCTAAAATGGTATTCCAACATTCTTGAAGGAGTTCCCAGAGATGCTTAGCACTTGTTTGCCCTTTTGCCTTCACTCTGCGGTCCAGCTCACCCCAAACCATCTCGATTGGGTTCAGGTCTGGTGTCTGTGGAGGCCAGGTCATCTGGCGTAGCACCCCATCACTCTCCTTATTGGTCAAATAGCCCTTACACAGACTGGAGGTGTGTTTGGGGTCATTGTCCTGTTGATAAATAAATGATGGTCCAACTAAACGCAAACCGGATGGAATAGCATGCCGCTGCAAGATGCTGTGGTAGCCATGCTGGTTCAGTATGCCTTCAATTTTGAATAAATCCCCAACAGTGTCACCAGAAAAGCACCATCACATCTCCTCCTCCATGCTTCACGGTGGGAACCAGGCATGTAGAGTCCATCCGTTCACCTTTTCTGCTTCGCACAAAGACACGGTGGTTGGAACCAAAGATCTCAAATTTGGACTCATCAGACCAAAGCACAGATTTCCACTGGTGTAATGTCCATTCCTTGTGTTATTTAGCCCAAACAAGTCTCTTCTGCTTGTTGCCTTTCCTTAACAGTGGTTTCCTAGCAGCTACTTTACCATGAAGGCCTACTGCACACAGTCTCCTCTTAACAGTTGTTGTAGAGATGTGTCTGCTGCTAGAACTCTGTGTGGCATTGACCTGATCTCTAATCTGAGCTGCTGTTAACCTGCAATTTCTGAGGCTGGTGACTCGGATGAACTTATCCTCCGCAACAGAGGAGACTTTTGGTCTTCCTTTCCTGGGGCGGTCCTCATGTGAGCAAGTTTTTTTGTAGCGCTTGATGGTTTTTGCAACTGCACTTGGGGACACTTTCAAAGTTTTCACAATTTTTCAGACTGACTGATCTTAATTTCTTAAAGTAATGATGGCCACTCCTTTTACTTTAATTAGCTGCTTTTTTCGTGCCATAATACAAATTCTAACAGTCTATTCAGTAGGACTATCAGATGTGTATCCACCTGACTTGTGCCCAACACAACTCATGGTCCCAACCCCATTTATAAGGCAAGAAATCCCACTTATTAAACCTGACAGGACACACCTGTGAAGTGAAAACCATTTCAGGTGACTACCTCTTGAAGCTCATCAAGAGAATGCCAAGAGTGTGCAAAGCAGTAATCAAAGCAAAAGGTGGCTACTTTGAAGAACCTGGAATATAAGACATATTTTCAGTTGTTTCACACTTTTTTGTTAAGTATATAATTCTACATTTGTTAATTCATAGTTTTGATGTCTTCAGTGTCAATCTACAATTTTCATAGTCATGAAAATACAGAAAAGGTGTGTCCAAACTTTTGGTCTGTAATATATATATATATATATATATATATATATATATATATAGAGAGAGAGAGAGAGAGAGAGAGAGAGAGAGAGAGAGGAAAAAATACAATGCAACAGAACTCTGCAAACCAAATAAAGTACAAAAATGCCATAGTAATAGCCACCATAAAATTCAGGGAGTGCAGGTTCCATATGCAGGCTGGGTCCATTCTGCTTTTTATCATTTTGGTGCCAAAAGGGCCTCCATTAAATCCAGTGAATGCAGGTACCAATGTGAATGCTGAGCCTACTCTATACCTTACCTGGTGCCAGATGGCTACCACTGAGTGCAATGAGAGTCCCACTTTATACCTCTATATGCACAAGACCATATGTGTTTTGCGGTCTGCAAATTACGGATCCCCCCCAAAAAAAAACGGATGATGTTCTGTATGGCATCCTACACTAATTAAAATCAGCCTATGGGGCAGACTGGCTGGTCAGGAGTGCACGACTAAATGGAGTAGCCAGACCTCCAATACAAACTGTAAAAAAAAAGGGGGTCAGTCAGCACATCCCAGTGTTTTTCTATTGGTATTTAAAAAAAATAAATGTGTGTTTTTCCTCTACAGCTTTCAGTTTCTCTGCATCTGCTGACTGAGGCTCCTCCTCTCGGTGAATGCATCAGAGAGCTTCTGTCATGGCTTGATCTGTAGCCCTTATCTCTAGTTTCTCAACAGCCCATAAATACCCATTTAAGCTAAATCCTTTTCAAAGTGGTAGCATAAATTAGTGTTTATGAGTTGTCAGGGGACTAGAGATGAGAGCTATAGATCAAGCCAACAAAGCAGCTTTCTGATGGAGTCACTGTGATAGAGAAGCAAATCGAATAAATACAGGGAAATTAAAAGCTGTAGAAAACAAACTGTTAAAGATTTTAAATAATGCCATAAAGATTTTTTTTTTTAAATAATACCATAAAAACCAGTTGGAAAAATGTTTTACCCCCAATAAGCCTTATTCAATAATAAAAATGTACCCAAGTGTCCATATCCTTTAATTTTCCCTGTATCTAGAAGACAAATCTCTGCCTTACATATCAAACTTTTAACTACTGTGCCACTCCTCCAATATTCTTCTCCTACAGTTGTAGTCTGTATATGCTTTAGCTAGTAGCACTTTTCCTTCGTAGCTAGAGAATTTAAATTTTATCAAACCGTGCAGCACAATGAAAAAAATCTGTAAAGGAAGTATTATTCAAAAGGATAAAAAGACGTGTAAGGTTTTATATCTGTGCAACTTCAAGGCCTTTTGCTAGCTGCTGGAAGGTTTTTGTGACACAGGATATGACAGGTAGTAATCAAAGCACGGTGTTCATGGAGTGCACCCTTGCAAAATAACATTAGCTACATTTTGTTTAATTTTCATGAGACATAGCTACCAAATAAGGAAAAAAAGAAAAGAAATGGCCTTTATTGCTATATGCATTTGTCCTTGACTTTGGTTCTGCCAATGTGCACTTGCCAATTTGCCTTATGATACCACTTGAGTTTGGAAATATACATCTTTTTAGGAGTACTACTTTTTAATATTAGTATACACAAACTTTATTGGGATTAATAACTACTCGATGTGCTGTAATATAAATTACAAATAATCAGAAATGAATCATAGATCACCTACCTATGCTAAAGAAAGATCTCCACAAACAATAAAAAAACATCAGTAGATCATTATTGGAAGAGTATGTTATATGCTTAAGTCCACTTTCACATGCCTATAATAAGGATACATTTTGGCATTCATAATATGACTGCAATACCCAAACCCCATGTGGTTCAACTGAACAGGGCTCAGACCATCATAGGATGCTATGGTGAACTAAAGCTTTCTCCGACCCCCAAATATGCTTTCACACTTGGCTTGCAAATGTTCTTAATAGAGACAAGGGATCACACCACTGCCAGAGTTTTCTGGAAGCACTTTACTCCCTTGAGAACAAAAAGATCAGGCATTTTGGAATTCAAAACATTCATTTCTTCTTTCCATTGTTATATATTATTTTGAAGAGGGAGGAGCCACTTATACACATTAGATGGGGTGGGGGGTGTACCTTTTTTGCCTTCCTTTCGATCAACTTGCAGGATAACAAGCTGAACTAGATGAACATATGTCTTTTTTTTTTAGCCTTATAAACTATAACTATGGCTATGATTAAGCTAGCTATGATTAAGATGTGCATGGCTATCATCATATGAGCCCTTGAATAGGTTTATCACAGAACAGCATTCTTTTCACATAGATGTATGGGGGCTTATTTTTTGTGAAAAAAGTTGTACTTTCTAATGCCACCTTTCAATATGGCATACAATGAAGTGGGAATTGGGAAAATAATTTCAAATAAGGTGTGATTGGAAAAAACACTATACTGGTTTTGTTCCCATGGCATTCCCTTTGTTGTAAAAATGACCTGTGACCTTCATTCTCTGGGTCAGTATGATTTGAACGATAACACATATATAGGTTTTTTAATGTTTAAATAGTCTAAAAAAATGTAAACTTTGTAGCACAATCTGTAGTTTCTATTGATAACATTTTGGAGTATGTGGGACTTTTGATTACATTTTTGTACTTTTTTTGAGTAAAAGAAGAGATTAAAAACTGGCAAATTGGCCATTTTGACCCTACTTCCGTTATGCCATTCTCCGTATTGGAAAAATATTTTTATATTTTAATAGTGCAGGCATTTTCAGATGTGGTGATGCCAATGATGTTTATATTTTTGTTATTTATGATTTTTTTCTACAGAAAGGGGGGTGATTTATTTATTTTTATTTTTTTACATATTTTTTGACAGTTTTGTTTACTTTTTATGATTTTGAAGCTAGTTGAGCCTACAAAATCCATTTATTTATTTTTTTAGACCCATGATTTGTACAGAATTGCTCATTTCTTATGTTGGCCTGCCACCTACTGGCAAGTATAAAAACTGCAGCTTCGATACCCTGATTCTTTTTAGAGAGAGCCAGCATATTGAAATCAATTACTGGTATCCTCATTGGACGCAGAGAATGCCGGTAAGAAGCCTGGAGCTTCTGGGTTTTCATCCTTTAGATGCTGTGATCTAACTTGATCATGTCATTAAAGGCTTCAATGACTTTGATCGGCATTATTGCCAGTCGCGGTCATTAGCCGCGGGTCTCTTCTGTTTGAAACAACAGAAATCCGCTGGCCATCACACCTGCTGCGAGTGCCATGTTTGAACTTTGATCCATCGCCATAAATGTATGTCACTGGTAGCAAAAAGGTTAAACAAATAACACAAGTTACACAAGTTAGTCTAACATATCTAAATAGATAGTACCCTTTTCCAGTGATATTCTATTTTTTGTATTGTATGTAGATTTTTCTTCAGTTTGCATTTGTTTGTGAATTGCTTTTGTTTATCTGTATTGTAGTTTACAGAACGTTGAATCATTATTCAGTTCTGAATGGTGTCCACTTTAGTTTTGCACTATTGCAATTTCAAAGCCATGAAAAAGCCACCTATAGAGTAGAAAGCAGAAACTTTTCCCCTCATTTATTTTTGAAGAATGCATCATATTTTGGAAAGGAGTACTGTAATGTTCAGTGTTGTTTCAAGCTGAAAATTATACACTTAAAACACTAGAATGTCTTACTTGTTTTAGGTAGCATGTAATATTATAACTAGCATTTATCCTACATCAGACAAAATTAGGAATTAAGGAACTATGTAATAGGATTTTTGTACCTGAAAAGTGATGCTTCCGTGAGAACTGATTCATTGGGCAATCCCTTTATGTAAATAATAGATTGCCTAGGAATTTGTCCATATATTTGGATATTTTTTTTTTTACAAATCAAATGTGTGGTCAAAATAACTTCTACTAATGACATACAGTACAGACCAAAAGTTTGGACACACCTTCTCATTCAAAGAGTTTTCTGTATTTTCATGACTATGAAAATTGTAGATTCACACTGAAGGCATCAAAACTATGAATTAACACATGTGGAATTATATACTTAACAAAAAAGTGTGAAACAACTGAAAATATGTCTTATATTCTAGGTTATTCAAAGTAGCCCCCTTTTGCTTTGATTACTGCTTTGCACACTCTTGGCATTCTCTTGATGAGCTTCAAGACTTAGTCACCTGAAATGGTTTTCACTTCACAGGTGTGCCCTGTCAGGTTTAATAAGTGGGATTTCTTGCCTTATAAATGGGGTTGGGACCATGAGTTGTGTTGGGCAGAAGTCAGGTGGATACACAGCTGATAGTCCTACTGAATAGACTTTTAGAATTTGTATTATGGCAAGAAAAAAGCAGCTAAGTAAATAAAAACGAGTGGCCATAATTACTTTAAGAAATAAAGGTCAGTCAGTCTAAAAAATTGGGAAAACTTTGAAAGTGTCCCCAAGTGCAGTCACAAAAACCATCAAGCGCTACAAAGAAACTGGCTCACATAAGGACCGCCCCAGGAAAGGAAGACCAAGAGTCACCTCTGCTGCGGAGGATAAGTTCATCCAAGTCACCAGCCTCAGAAATCGCAGGTTAACAGCAACTCAGATTAGAGACCAGGTCAATGCCACACAGAGTTCTAGCAGCAGATACATCTCTACAACAACTGTTAAGAGGAGACTGTGTGCATTCTTTCCTTCTATTCTTTCAGTGAGAGTTTACGCTTATTATACTTTATGATTGGCTGATTGACAGGAATTGTGGAGGGGGTATGCCCCTATTCCTTTATATCTGGTATTCTGTTTGATACAAATGTTAGGAGGTCTGAGTTACCAGACCTCTTTGTTGTACTTCTTTTTAAAAATTAATAAAAAGAATTATAAAAGAAAAGAAGAGGAGACTGTTTGTAGCAGGCCTTTATGGTAAAATAGCTGCTAGGAAACCACTGCTAAGGACAGGCAACAAGCAGAAGAGACTTGTTTGGGCTAAAGAACACAAGGAACGGACATTACACCAGTGGAAATCTGTGCTTTGGTCTGATGAGTCCAAATTTGAGATCTTTGGTTCCAACTACCGTGTCTTTGTGCGACGCAGAAAAGGTGAACGGATGGACTCTACATGCCTTGTTCCCACCGTGATGCATGGAGGAGGAGATGTGATGGTGTGGGGGTGCTTTTCTGGTGACACTGTTGGGGATTTATTCAAAATTGAAGGTATACTGAACCAGCATGGCTACCACAGCATCTTGCAGCGGCATGCTATTCCATCCGGTTTGCGTTTAGTTGGACCATCATTTATTTATCAACAGGACAATGACCCCAAACACACCTCCAGGCTGTGTAAGGGCTATTTGACCAAGAAGGAGAGTGATGGGGTGCTACGCCAGATGACCGGGCCTCCACAGTCACCAGACCTGAACGCAATCGAGATGGTTTGGGGTGAGCTGGACCGCAGAGTGAAGGCAAAAGGGCCAACAAGTGCTAAGCATCTCTGGGAACTCCTTCAAGACTGTTGGAATACCATTTCAGGTGACTACTCTTGAAGCTCATCAAGAGAATGCCAAGAGTGTGCAAAGCAGTAATCAAAGCAAAAGGTGGCTACTCTGAAGAACCTAGAATATAAGACATATTTTCAGTTGTTTCACACTTTTTTGTTAAGTATATAATTCCACATGTGTTAATTCATAGTTTTGATGCCTTCAGTGTGAATCTACAATTTTCATGAAAATACAGAAAACTCTTTGAATGAGAAAGTGTGTCCAAACTTTTGGTCTGTACTGTATACTGAGGAGAGGGAACCCATAGCAAAGCAAAAAAATAACCTAGAACAGGAGCCAGTGTCTTCTCCTTTCCATTACCCTCAGGCCAATTGCCCACACATTGGTTTGCTAGCAGTGCAGTGTCTGTATGGAAGTCCTGTAAAATTGAGATAGGTCCTTCAGAATTCATCCCAAGACAGAGAGAGACACACCATCTAATATTGTAGTCCAGACAAATTAGCATATCTTACTTTTACTGGCATAAGACAGACTTAAGCCTGTATTACACTGCCCGATTATTTGGTAGATCATCTGGCAGTATAACACTTCCACGGATTGCCTGATGAACAAGCAAACACTTGATCATCGGGCAATCCAAATCTTTTGACATGTTAAAAAATTGTCACTTGCAGGCAGCAGATCATGGTATCTAATAATGTTTTGCCACTGTCAAACCACTATAGCAGCAAGTGATGTTATAAAGATTGCTCCTCCCTAGGTTGTGGAGGAGATCACTACATGTAATAGCATGTAATAAGGAGAATAAAATCTGGATCATCAACAATAGTGATTGAAAAATCAAGCAGAATCACAGGCAGTAGTAACTAAAGCATACCTAGTAAAGTACAGAGTCAAGAAACTAATATTTATAGCAGGGAGTGATAAAGTTTTTAGATCGGCTTCATATATTTCCGTTTTTCCCAGCCAGTTGTTTTAGGCCAGGAGCAAGACACAACTGATATATGTTTACTGCATTTTAGTGCATAGATCTGTCTTCCATAAACCTATAGTGCAAGATAAAAAACACAGCATGCACTATTTTTCTGTCCACTGCTATTTGATGTCCGGCATAATAAGTGATTCTTTGGATGTATGAGAACCATCCAATGGAAAACTATGTGATCAGTGGCTTCCGTTGAGTTTCCTGCACCACGTTGAAGGTTATTTGTGCCGCAATCTGAGACTTTTCTGCTCTCACGCCAGGTCTAAAAAAGGGGGAGCAGCATGGAAGAAGGCAGGACGACTAGTCCCGTCTTATTTATCTTTTTCTATGCCTATTTTTGGTGTAGAAAATGTTCTAAATCTACACTAGCAGGGAAGCTGACATAGATTTAGCCCAGCAGTGGATGTGCCAAAGTTATATAGAGGCTGGTGCCTCTTCATAAATTTAACTCATCCTCCAGTGCAGGGGTTATTAAGAAAGATGCCTAAAATGCTAGTCTCAATAAATAACCCCCTATGTTCTTAAACAACTTCCACTGTTTGTACCAGTGTTAATAATAATTGTTAAAAGTTAAATGGGACCTGTGTTATTGAATACGGTGTCTAAACTATAGAAATGTTATAGAGCAGGAGCATCTGAGCAGATTGATATATGGTTTTGTGGGGAAAGATTCAATAAAATATGTATTTATTCACTTAATTCCCTGCTCATTCTGGGCTTTGAAGTCCAGGAGGCAGTCCTATCAGTGATTGACAGCTATCTGTGTATACACAGTCATAGAGGGAAGGCTGCCAATCACTGATAGGACCAACTCCTGGACTTCAAAGCCCAAAATGAGCAGGAATTTTAAAAGAACAAATTACAAGTTTTATTGAATCTTTTCCCATAAAACTACACATCAATCTGCTCAGCTTCTCCAGCTCTGTAACATGCTGACTGCAGGTTACTTTATGTTTTCATAGTGATAGATTCCCTTTAAGTAAATCACTATCTCGTATTATTCTCCTTCCTGATAATGGCCCCATGTAAAGGTGTTGCTGATCTCTCTATGAACAAGCAAACGTTCACTCGTCAGGTAAAGACACTGTTGTTGTGGACACCTGAATCCATCATTTCTGGGCAGCAATCTGCTTCCTATAAAAAATTAATGTGTAATGGCACAAGCGATCTGTTAAAGGGTTATTCATTAATAATATTTTGTGTGATAATAATCAATATTCATAAATAGGCATAACCGGCTCTCGCTAGCTCCGCCTATTTATTTCCTTTACTGAAGTCCGTTCCCTGCACTATGTGTACTGAACTGTACTATGGCGGCTACACAAAAAGACAATATATACAGTATTTAAATAATAAAAAGATTTATTACAAAATACTCAAAGTCTACAGTCTAATTATTTAGACTATATCTATATATATTTATATTGGAGTATATAAATATATATACATATAGTCGCACAACAATACAATAACACAACCTCAGTATAAAAACTCAACTACACTGCACAATCCCACATACGGATTCCCCCCACAAACTATCTAAACACATACACTCACACAGAAATACATATAATTACAGCATTACCCTCCCAAGCCTACTACTAGCTGTCCCTAAAAGTGGTTACACAGGGGTTAATACAGGGGTTATAGGGGAATGCAAGGGGTTATCTGCGGTGATAAAGGCACTGCAAGGGTCAGGAGTATGGGGATAATTAGGGGTAACAGCGAGTTCCAGGGATACTTAGCCAGTCTCTGTTTCTGCAGGGGCTGCTTGGCTTCCTTGTATGTTGTCCTTGCTCTGTGGTGATGAGCCTCCTGCTTCTTGTGGTGGTCAAAGCTCCTCTTGCTTGTGGTGGACAAAAGCTCTCTCCTTAGTCCCTAAATGCTGGACTATTTATCCCTCATGAGTAGTGGGGGGGAAGGTGGCTTTCCATATGGCAAAGGTGTGGATGGCCCATGCTATAAAAACAGGTTTCGCAAGTCACCAACTGCTTGATTGGGGTCTCCACACAAAGGGTCTAGATACCGATCAGGTGTGATAAACCTTCACAATGCAAGCAATGGAGGCCAACACCCTTGTTCATAGCAAGCCTTAGAATGAACAGTTGATAACAACAAAGGGACAGAGGATCTTATCAATCCTCTGTCCTTTGATGTGCCTGAGACTGTCATCAGGGCGGCATCTCCCTCCTGCAAGTGCGCTGGTATGTGCCTCCAGGGGGATGCAGGGTGGAGGGTCAGTTTATATGTATATAGATAAATGCATATAAAACTGGGGCATATATACATTTATCTATATACATTAGGAGCAGCTGGGGGCACAATATAATATATAGGGGGCATCATATGCATCAGAGGGCACCACATATTGGGGCATATCTGGAGACCCACAGATACATATATAGAAGGCCCATATATAGATATAAATGTATATGTATGCCTCATTAAGGGGGCATGCACGCATATACATATACACACATACATACCAGCACTTCCTTCTACATGATCACTGTAGCGATTGCTAGTCCCCATGCACCAGAGGTGATTGCTGCAACTACGGTAATAAGCAAGCAATTATCAGGAATAAACGGTTTGTTCCAGATAATTGCCTGCTATTCTGACCTGTGTAAAGGGACCTGTTGTCATAGCACAACCTAATATGAAGTTATTCCATGGGTGTGCTTATTTTCGAAGAGGACGCAATATATTTTGCTATCTGAAGCTGGAATGTGTTCAGAGACTTTTTATTTTATTCTATGATTCACATTAACCAAGTGTCCTTTATTCTGAGCACCTTATGCCAGTAAAATCTTATATTGTATTGCCAAGTGTCACTTTTTTAAATCCATGGTAAAAACATATAACATTTTTGACTCTTCCAGGCGTCAAACCAGACGTTTGACATCCCACTAACTCTGTCTGGAGCCGTGGTATTGCGGAGGAGGTTGAATTATGAAGAAAAGAAACAATACTTTGTGATAGTTCAAGCTAATGTAAGTGCATTTTTAAATGGTACATTTTAACATACAGTAATTGCCAGAATTGCTGTGTAGACAGATATTGTTTTATCCTCCTCACTTCCTATCTCACAAGGCAATTCTGAGGTTGTTATCCACCCCCCCCCCATGCTTACCAAGAGCTTTAACACTCTTAGGCGTGCAATTACTTTCTAACAATATGAATGCATGTTCTGGTAGAATGACAATTCCTACAGATGCCAGCTACAGTATGTATAATAAGGATTGTCAATTGTGGGCTGTGTATTGGTTGTCAGCTATGGTATGTGTTTTGATATAGCTAACAGATCAAGCTAATGTGGAACAGATTTAATGGGTTATTGCATTTGAGTTTCCCTCTTGGGACTAGAGTTTTCCATTAAAATAACCATAGTATTTCTATTAGGATGCTTGCTTAAAATAAGCAGGATTACACGCCACGGAAACATACCGTGCCACAGCATGGAGGAGAATATTGTATTTTGGCTACTTATTTATTTATTACACACCAAGATCTAGTTTTAAATTAATGTGAAAATGAACGGTTCATGAACACCTGCTTCAAAGCCTATGTGTATCAATCAGAGTGAAGACAAGCTGTATATTTTTCTATCCTTTATAAAAGGGATTTGTTTGTTATATAATCCCTTTTAAAGGGGTTGTGGCATTATAAAGTTTATATTTGATTTAGCAGTAAATAATATTTTATCCACATAAGGATGTATCTATTGTGTAGTTCAGTGTGCAGTGAGTTTAATTTTTTTTCATCTCTGTATTTTAAAAGCCACAATCTTTTTTAGTTTTCCATTGACATGGCCATGAGCGCTTATTTTTTTACTGAATGAATTGTATTTTTTAAATTGCATCATTTTGGATTACATTTAATGTATTATATAACTATTCCATTTTGGGTAGCAATGGTGTGAATAAACCCAGCATTTTAGCTAGTTATTTGGGTTATTTTGTTTTTATGATGCACTAAAACAATAGATGCAAACAACATATGGACTAAGACCTCACTCTTTTGATAAAATCTGAGACTCTTAGCCAATACATTTTGATCAAAATATATCTGTGCCCACCTACCCAGCGCCATGGTGGTCTCAGTTCCGGCAGGTCCTACGCTAAACCTACCTATGCGGTTGTGCATCTATGTTTAGGTGCGCAGACCCTGCACATACAGTGTTCTGCTCCTAGTTACCTCTATGTGCATCAGCAACCAATGAGAGGAGGAGCACACATAGCCATATGTACCACCTTAATCAAGGACGCCTCTTAGATAGGTGGGGCAAAAGTGCACATGAATGCTACTCCCCTGATAATAGGAGTGCATTCACACCAGAAGGTGCCACTCCTTCAAGACACATCAAAAAAATATTTACGGAAAACAGATACAAACATCCTGCACAATATGATAGTAAAATGTGCATTCATGTGCACTTTTGCCCCACCTATCTAAGAGGCGACCTTGATTAAGGTGGTACATATGGCTGTGTGTGCTCCTCCTCTCATTGGTTTCTGATGCACATAGAGGTAACTAGGAGCAGCACACTGTATGTGCAGGGTCTGCGCACCTAAACATAGATGCACAACCGCATAGGTAGGTTTAGCGTAGGACCTTCCTGAACTGAGACCACCGTGGCGCTGGGTAGGTGGGCACAGATGTGTTTTGATCAAAATGTATTGGCTAAGAGTCTCAGATTTTATCAATAGAGTGAGGGCTTAGTCCATATGTTGTTTGCATCTATTGTTTTAGTGCATTGTTTTTTTTTTCCGTGAATTTCTAAATCTAGCCTTGTACATCCGCACATTTTACTATCATATTGTGCAGGATGTTTGTATCTGTTTTCCGTAAATATTTTTTTGATGTGTCTTGAAGGAGTGGCACCTTCTGGTGTAAATGCGCTCCTATTATCAGGGGAGTAGCATTCATGTGCACTTTTGCCCCACCTATCTAAGAAGCGACCTTGATTAAGGTGGTACATATGGCCGTGTGTGCTCCTCCTCTCATTGGTTGCTGATGCACATAGAGGTAACTAGGAGCAGCACACTGTATGTGCAGGGTCTGCGCACCTAAACATAGATGCACAACCGCATAGGTAGGTTTAGTGTAGGACCTTCCTGAACTGAGACCACCGTGGCGCTGGGTAGGTGGGCACAGATGTATTTTGATCAAAATGTATTGGCTAAGTGTCTCAGATTTTATCAATAGAGTGAGGGCTTAGTCCATATGTTGTTTGCATCGTTTTAGTGCACTGTTTTTTTTTTTTTTTTTTTTTTTTTTCCGTGAATTTCTAAATCTAGCCTTGTACATCCGCACATTTTACTATCATATTTGCTGGATGTTTGTATCTGTTTTCTGTAAATATTATTTTGTTTTTATGGCATTCACTATGCAGTATAAATGATTATCTCTTCCATCACCTTTATCCATCACATGACCTATACCTGGGCATACCAAGCACAGCCGCTATACAATGTATGGGGCCAGGATTGGTAAGCTTTAACCCCTTGAGGATAGAGCCCATTTTGGCCTTAATGTCTGGGCCAAATTTTTTAATTCTGACATGTGTCACTTTATGTGGTAATAACTTTGGAACGCTTTTACTTATCCAGGCCATTCTGAGATTGTTTTCTCGTGACACATTGTACTTCATAACAGTCATAAATTTGAGTCAATATATTTCACCCTTATTTATGAAAAAATCCCAAATTTACCAAAAATTCTGAAAAATTTGCAAATTTCCAAATTTCAATTTCTCTACTTTCAAAATACACCGTAATACCTCCAAAAATAGTTATTATTTTACATTCCCCATATGTCTACTTTATGTTGGCATCATTTTGTAAACGTCATTTTACTTTTTTAGGAAGTTAGGAGGCTTAGAAGTTTAGAAGCCATTTTTCAAATTTTCACCAAATTTTCCAAAACCATTTTTTTTAGCACCAATGCAGATATAAAGTGATTTTGAGGGGCTTACATAATGAAACCCACCATAAATGACCCCATTTTAGAAACTACACCCCTCAAATTATAAAAAACTGCTGTTACAAACTTTGTTAACCCTTGAGGTGTTCCACAAGAATTAATGGAAAATGGAGGTGAAATTTCAAAATTTCACTTTTTTCGTAGATTATTCATGTTAACATTTTTTTTCTTGCAACACAGCAAGGGTTAACAGCAAACTAAACCTCAATATACATTCCTCTGATTCTGCAGTTTACAGAAATACCCCATATGTGGTGGTAAACGTCTCTATGGGTTTGTGGCAGTGGTCAGAAGGAAAGGAGCGCCATACGGATTTTGGAGGCAAAATTTGCTAGAATAGTTTTTAGGCACCATTTTGTAATTGAGAGACCCTGACGTACCCCAACAGTGGAAACCCTCATAAAGTGACCCCATTTTGGAAACTACACCCTTCAAAGAATATATTAAGGGGGGTACTGACCACTTTGACCCCCTAAGCATTTTACGGAATTTGGAAACACTTGGCTGTGAAAATGAACATTTTTTTCTTCCAATAAAATGTTGCTTTAGCCCCAATTTTTTTTATTTGCATAAGGGGTAACAGGAGAAAAGCCCCCCCATAATTTGTTACCCATTTTCTCCTGAATACGGCAACACCCCATATGTTGTGGTAAACTGCTGTGGGGGCACATGGCAGGACTCAGAACAGAAGGAGCGCCATATGGATTTTACAACACAGATTTTGATGGAGTGGTTTGCGGGAGCCATTGATTTTTATTTTTTTGAGTTATTGTCTTATGTGGGGGCTCATTTTTTGCAGGATGAGGTGAGGTTTTCATTGGTACCATTTTGGGGTAAATACGCCTTTTTGATCGCCTACTATTACACTTTTTGTGAGGGAAGAGGGAAAAAAATGGCTATTTTGGCATAGTTTTTTTTAAAAATTTTTTTACAGAATTCGCCTGGGGGGCCATCTCATGTAATATTTTTATAGAGCAGGTTGTTACGGATGCAGCGATACCCAATATGTCCAACTTTTTTAATGTTGGAAAGTTTTACACATTAGATGCATTTTGAACAGAATAAAATATTTTTTTTTGTGTTGCCATTTTCAGAGAGCCATATTTTTTTCAGTTTTCAGGCGATTGTCTCAGGTAGGGTACAGTTTTTGCGGGACAAGATGACGGTTGAATTGATACCATTTTGGGATAATTACGCCTTTTTGATCGCCTGCTATTACACTTTTTGTGAGGGAAGAGGGGAAAAAATGGCTATTTTGGCATAGTTTTTTTAAAAATTTTTTTACAGCATTAGCCTGGGGGGCCATCTCATGTAATATTTTTATAGAGCAGGTTGTTACGGACGCAGCGATACCCAATATGTCCAACTTTTTTATTGTTGGAAAGTTTTACACATTAGATGCATTTTGAACAGAATAAAATATTTTTTTTTGTGTTGCCATTTTCAGAGAGCCATATTTTTTTCAGTTTTCAGGCGATTGTCTCAGGTAGGGTACAGTTTTTGCGGGACAAGATGACGGTTGAATTGATACCATTTTGGGGTAATTACGCCTTTTTGATCGCCTGCTATTACACTTTTTGTGAGGGAAGAGGGGAAAAAATGGGTATTTTGGCATAGTTTTTAAAAAAAAATTTTACAGCATTCGCCTGGGGGGCCATCTCATGTAATATTTTTATAGAGCAGGTTGTTACGGACGCAGCGATACCCAATATGTCCAACTTTTTTATTGTTGGAAAGTTTTACACATTAGATGCATTTTGAACAGAATAAAATATTTTTTTTTGTGTTGCCATTTTCAGAGAGCCATATTTTTTTCAGTTTTCAGGCGATTGTCTCAGGTAGGGTACAGTTTTTGCGGGACAAGATGACGGTTGAATTGATACCATTTTGGGGTAAATACGCCTTTTTGATCGCCTGCTATTACACTTTTTGTGAGGGAAGAGGGGAAAAAATGGCTATTTTGGCATAGTTTTAAAAAAAATTTTTTTACAGAATTCGCCTGGGGGGCCATCTCATGTAATATTTTTATAGAGCAGGTTGTTACGGACGCAGCGATACCCAATATGTCCAACTTTTTTATTGTTGGAAAGTTTTACACATTAGATGCATTTTGAACAGAATAAAATAATTTTTTTTGTGTTGCCATTTTCAGAGAGCCATATTTTTTTCAGTTTTCAGGCGATTGTCTCAGGTAGGGTACAGTTTTTGCGGGACAAGATGACGGTTGAATTGATACCATTTTGGGGTAAATACGCCTTTTTGATCGCCTACTATTACACTTTTTGTGAGGGAAGAGGGGAAAAAATGGCTATTTTGGCATAGTTTTTAAAAAAATTTTTTTACAGCATTCGCCTGGGGGGCCATCTCATGTAATATTTTTATAGAGCAGGTTGTTACGGACGCAGCGATACCCAATATGTCCAACTTTTTTATTGTTGGAAAGTTTTACACATTAGATGCATTTTGAACAGAATAAAATATTTTTTTTTGTGTTGCCATTTTCAGAGAGCCATATTTTTTCAGTTTTCAGGCGATTGTCTCAGGTAGGGTACAGTTTTTGCGGGACAAGATGACGGTTGAATTGATACCATTTTGGGGTAAATACGCCTTTTTGATCGCCTGCTATTACACTTTTTGTGAGGGAAGAGGGAAAAAAATGGCTATTTTGGCATAGTTTTTTTTATTTTTTTTTTACAGCATTCGCCTGGGGGGCCATCTCATGTAATATTTTTATAGAGCGGGTTATTACGGATGTGGCGATACCTAACATGTTTATGTATTGTGTGTTTTTTTAATTTTAATCAATTTTTTTAACTTTTTTTAACTTTTTTTTTTTTTTTTCACTTTCTTGACTCAGATCCACTTGGTTCTTCAAGAACCAGTGGGTCTGGTATTTTACAATACACTGCAGTACACTGTATAGTGTACTGCAGTGTATTTTCTTATAGCCTGTTCAAGCTCCTGCCTTTAGCAGGAGCTTGAACAGGCTTCCATGGCAAGCCAGACGAAAGCGTCTGGTTGCCATGGTAACCATCGGGACGCTGCCACAGCAGAGCAGCGTCCCGATGGAAGGGAGAGGGAGCTTCCTCCCTCTCATCTGCCCACACCATCGGCGCTGCCAGCGCACCGCAGCGCCGATGGGAGAGGAAGGGAGCGCTCCCTCCCTGTTAACCCCTTCCATACAGCGGTCCCTACGGACCGCAGCATGGAAGGGGTTAAACTGCTGACATCGGTGCTAGCACCGATGTCAGCAGTTTCAAGCAGAGTATCAGCTGTATGCTGATACTCTGCTTGCATACGCTCGGCCATCCTGAGAAATCATTGCGGGCGGCACTTGCGGCAGCCGCCCGCACATTGCAAATCTCCCCCCCGCCCGCCCACCCATCTGCCCACAGCCAATCAGGGGGGCGGGGGGGACACCCTGACCTCCCCCTAAATACTGACACTCGGCGGGGATTCGCTAGAATAGCGCTATCCCCGCCGAGTACCCCTTGCCTGCTGTGAATGGCTGGTCTGAATAGACCAGCCATTCACAGCGATCGCCTTTATGGGGGGTGCACGGCACCCCCCGAGGCCTTAACTATGGGTGGCTGGGTGTCTTAAACAGCACCCATTACAGCATGTAACCCCCCCTGCACTGAGCAGGGGGGGTTTACATGCAGGGCGTACCGGTACGCCCTGTTGCACTAAGTACCTCGTGCCCAGGACGTACCGGTACGCCCATTGTCGCCAAGGGGTTAAAGAAACTGTAACACTCACAGAAGCTCCCCACAGTGTACAGTGATCAGTAGGGGTGCTGAGAGTCGGACCCCTACTGATCAAATACTGATGACCTATTCCAAGGATAGATCATCAATAGTATGCTATCGGCAAACCTTTTAAAATTGATATTATTGTATACAACATAAATATTAAATGAAAAACAAATAAATGAGTGAACATATCGAGCATATTATATTGTATGTCGTTCTAGCAAAGAAAACCTTAGAGTGTGTCTCTCAGACACTTGACAAACCCTATAATGAAGAAAACCTTTATAATGGAAAATAGGTTTCAGCCGGAGACAGGGATATTGCATTTTTCCTTCATGCCTCAGAATGTTATTTTCCATACTGTGGGGAGCTGTACACTGCAATCATATGAAAGTCATAAAGTTTTTTACTTCCTATTCTTTATATAAAAAAGAGTCTTCTTGAGATTTTATTGCTGTCATCCAGCAGTTATCATCTCACTTAAAACAGCAAATATGATCCTCTCTTTTCAATCCCTTCCTTTTCAATTTCTTAAGAATTATTGTGAGTGACTTTTTCAAGGCTTCTTAATGCTTGAAAGATTTCAGTCAAGAAAAAATTGTGTCAACCTACCATTGTTCTTCTAATGCTCTTATCAAAGGAATCAATACCCATACAACCGGGTTACTCTGCCCCCCCTTCTCCATTTTGAGGTATATAATATAATATTTGGAAGCCTGTAATTTTGTCTCCTTTATTTTGCAATATGCTATGATGAATTTTGTTTGTGCAAGTGTTTTTGAATGATTTTTATTGTACAGCAGACAGATCTAAAGCATTAAATGGGAATATTTCTCATATGTTGGTGCTTGATGTTTTATCTCTTAGAGATAAGTATTGTCCTTTCTGTAATACATTGTTGTTATGACTGTAAAAGATATTTATCACAAACATGGCTTTTCCTTATTTTATAACAGAGAACCAGTGAAAAGCATTAAATTACCATAGAAACATCACAGTTCTCTTGCAGACAGAATGAAAAATATCAATGGGGACTCAAAATCTATGGAAGAGGAGGGTGTATATGAAGGGGTAACATAATTGACAGATGGCAAAATAAAACACCGTTAGGAAATAGTAGCTTATATATATATAAAGTATATATACACATGTGGATAAAATTGTTGGCACACTTCTATTAAAGAAGGAAAAACCCAAAATAGTCACTCAAATAGCTTGAAAAGTAATAAATAAATAAAAATACTCGAAGTTAGCTAATAAATATCATACACTGTTTTTTAATTTAAAAACAAAAAAACGAACGCAACTGGCCTGGACAAAAATGATGATACTCCTAGAAAGGATTGAAAATAATTTGACTATAGGAATATGTTAAACTAAAGTGTGTCCTGTAGTTAGCATCACAGGTGTTTTGCAAATTGTAATCATTCAGTCTGCCTATTTATAGGGTGAAAAGTAGTTACTGTGCTGTTTGGTATCATGGTGGGTACCACACTGAGCATGGACCAAAGAAAGCTAAAGAGAGCATTGTCTCAGTAGATTAGAAAATTATATTAAGAAAATTAAGAAAATTATAGACAAACATGTTAAAGGTATGTCACGAGTAGGCTTGCGTCTGGAATCAGACGTTCTGCGCGGCTTTCTAAGTGACATATTTGACAGGCAATTCCCTTTGTTTGGGTGCTGTTCACCACACCCCTTCCCCTCAGCTGTTGCCGCTTGGCAATTAGCTTTCTCCTTTTTACCCCTTCCTCTCCCAGTATCCCTTGCGGTTTATATCTTCTGCTTACCTGGTTGAGAGTGGTGTGGATCTCGGCTGAGATCCAGTTGCTGAGTTATCTGCTTTAGTTAAGTTTTTTCTGTTCCTTTTGTTGTTTTCCTTTTGGAGTCTCCTGTTCCTCCTTACGCTTGGAGGAACGGGTTTACTCTCTTGTGTCACTAGACTGCAGGGTTTTCTAGGGTGCATTTAGATTAGGTTCCTGTGTATGAACTTTCCTACAACCCAGGCTTGTTCATACTGGTAGTCAGCCAGGGCCTAGTCTCAGGGTCCCCTTCAGGAGGTGACTGGTTCCCTTGTTTTGTCTGTTCCCATCCCTCATATGCTCGGTGTGGCTTTTCCCCCCACACCAGAGCGTGACAAGGTAAAGGCTGCAAGAAGCATCTCCAAAGAGTTTGATGTTCCTGTTACTACAGTTACACATATTAAATAAATTTAGGTCTATGAGACTGTAGCCAACTTTCCTGGACAAGGCCACAAGAGGAAAAGTGATGACAAGATGGATAATACAAATGGTAACCAAAAAGCCCAGAACAACTTTCAAAGAAGTTAGAGGTGAACTCCAAGGTCAAGGTACATCGGTCTCAGATTACACCATCCATCACTGTCTTAGCCAAAGTGGGCTTAATAGAAGATAAATGAGGAGGAAACTACCATTGAAAGCAAATCATAAAAAATTTGAATTTGCCAAAAGGCATGTTGACAAGCCTCAAATCCTCTGTGAGAATGTCCTTAAGACAGATTTGACAAAACTGGAGCTTTTGGCAAGTCATATCAGCTCTATGTTCACAGATGCAAAAATGAAGCAAATAAAGGAAAGAACATTGTACCTACTGTGAAACATGGAGGAGGCTCAGTTATGTTTTGAGGCTGCATTGTTCCATCTGGCACAAGTTGTCTTGAATCTGTGCAGGGTACAATGAAATCGCAAGATATCAAGGCATTGTCAACAAGTTTGGTCTTAGTTGCAGGTCATGGGTCTTCCAACAAGACAATGACTCAAAAAACATGGCTAAAACATCCAAGAATGGCTAAGAGTTAAGCATTGGACTATTCTAAAGTGGCCTTCTTCGAAGCCCTGATCTAAATTTCATTGAACATATGTGGAGGGAGATGAAACATGCAGTCTGGAGAAGGCATTCTTCAAACCTGAGACAGCTGGAGCAGTTTGTTCACTCAAGGAGTGGGCCAAAATATCTGCGGACAGGTGCAGAAGTCCCATTGAGAGTTAGAGATATCACTTGATTGCAGTGATTTCCCTAAAAGGTTGTGCAACAAAATAGTAAATTAAGGGTACCATCTTTTTTTGTCCAGGCCAGTTTTATAAGTTTGTTTTATAAATTATTCTGTTAAACCACAATTCAAAAGCAATATTTGATTTTTATTAGCTAATTTTCAGTATTTTTTTAATTTATTATTACTTTTGTCAGTTTTGACTTATTTCAGTGATCATTATTGGTTTTTGTTTCTTTAACGGAAGAGTACCAACAATGTTGTCCACTTCTCTCTCTCGCTCTCTCCCCCCCTTCCCCATCAAGATAAAAACACAACTGGAAAATGAATAAATTGACATGCTGGATAAAGGTGATACAAAAAAATGGGGACAAATATATAATGTGACTTTCAATATATAATACAGGGGAAAGCACCAACCCATACAAATGTGAAAAGATCTATGACAAAATGCAGGCTGCAGTCGACTAGTAGTGGAAAGATATCAGAAGGAGTCCTACCTGAGATTCTCACATATATAGCTGTCCTCAATACAACTTCCTCAGGGGTTACTTACTCAATAAAATGTTGCTTTTGTTTTATATATGCAAGATATACAATTAAATAATAACAACCTATCACAATAATATTAAGTTGGTAATGATTTGCAGTGTTTTCCTGAAGCAGAATAATGCACAGGAGAGGAACCGATAACATGCTGGCCAAATCTACTACCTAATGTATGTCTCTTCTTTTAAGAATATGCACATGCCAGTCAGTGAAAAGCATTAAGTTACCCTAAAACATTTTGGTTCGAAGCTTAACACTGTGCAGACAGAATGAAAGATATCCTGGCTGACATAATATGAAATACAGTAGGAGGGTGCATATCAAGGGGTAGCATAATTTATAGATGGTAAAAGAAAAGACTACTATGAACTATAGGTGCTGGCTTACTTAATATCTGAGACTTATAGGATACCTGCCTTAAATCTGGCAACATTAGAGACAGAGTGTGTTAAGTGCTCAATTGCATCCCTTTCTTCCCAGAATTCCAGAGGAGCATGTACGTATGGCCTATAAGTCTACTCACACCAAATAAGGTGCTCTCTCCCCAAGAGAGATTCAACCACTTAAGCCAGTACGCTCTGCTCATGGGCAATCACCCTGAAACAGCTGTCTGCAGATGAGGTGCTGGCTTTTTTTAATATCCTAGTCATGTCTCAAGGCCTTTTTAAGGGGTCAAACATTGACTTACAGGATAGCTGCCTTAAATCTTGTGGCATTAGAGGCAGAGCATGTTAAGAGTCATTTGTATCCCTTTCTTCCCAGAAGTACTGGTGAAATATTGTATAGTGGTGGGTAGTGATTGAACAGCTGCTGTCACTGATCTTGCATATAATGTATATGCTGCAGTGTTCTACTAGGTACTGAATTTGTATTGTAGGACATTGGACCCCTAAAGAAAATATGGAGGTGAACACATCTGTAGTACCAGTCTGTGATGGGGTTGGCTTAAAAGAAAAGCTGACTATGTTGCTTTTTATATAACGAAAAGCAGAATGGTTTGCTAATGAAGAAGAAAGATGAGTTTTTAACTGACCTGCAAATTGGCTTTTGTGGGTATAAGGATTTTCATAATGGATTAGAAATATATGCTTCTTGTGTTAATCAATACTCCCTAGGCACTCGTTTAGTCCATTTGGAATTAAAGTATTTAATTAAAAAACATGGTATTCAGATGTATTTGCTTATAGGGAAATGTATTGAATTAAAGTGTTCATTATAGACTTAAGGTTTGGGAGAGAGAAACGGTGATTTAAAGATGCTGTGACTAATGAAATTTGGAGTTTTGGATTTAAAGTAATATAGTTTTCATAAGTTTTAGATTAATTATGGACAGTACAGTATGTTTAGAAACAGCTCACAAAAGTCTTAATTGTCCCTGTCTCTTTTATAGTTAGAGTTATGGTCCCAAAATATTTGAATTGGTGAGTTAAAAAAAGGTCTCTGATGGAAAATGTTTCTTATGGTAGGTGAAAACTGTTAGAAGTGTCAATGACATTCTCTGTGTCTATGTCTTCATTAGGATTGAATTTTAGACATTCTAATTTTTAATTTTGGATTTGTTAAATGTAGCATTCACATATGGTTTGCCTAGTGTAAAAACATCAGGATTTTAGGATTAATGCTATTATTTTTTAAACATAGATAATGACATGGAAAATTACAAAAAAATCACCACAAATTATGAAAAAATATGTTTAACATAAAGACATTTAAAGAACAGGTCATCTTCTGATGTCATATTCCCTACATATGGATAAAGATTAAGTTTAAGTATGCTATTCTAATGGAAGATCTGATTAACCCTTCAGGTTTAATCAGATCTTCCATTAGAGGAGGTTTTTTCATTTTGCATTTATGTTTTTCATCTTCTGTCTTTCTGGGGACATAACTTTTTTATTTTTATGTTTACTTATGATGGCTTGTTTTTTGCAAGACAAGTTGCACTTTCTAATTCCACCATTTAATATTTCATATAATATAGCGGGGAGCTGGAAAAAAAATCCAAATAGAATGAAATTGGGAAAAAAAAATCCGCAACAGTTTTAAAGGTTTTGTTTTTATGGCGTTCTCTATACAGTAAAAACTGACCAATTACTGTAATTTTCAAGTCAGTATAATTATGGCAATACTACATATGTATAGTTTTTCTTGCATTTTTATACTTTGAAAAAAAATATTTATTTCTTTTCATCACCATATTCTGACCCCTATAACTTTTTTTGTAGTTATGTCTATGGAGCTGTGTGATGGCTATGAGGGGTGATCTGTACTTTTCATTGATACCATTTTGGGATGTGTACAACTTTTTGATCACTTTTTATTTAATTGGCGCCGTGCTTGTGAGCGGATGCCATCTTTAAATCAAGGCCAGCACCTTATATAGTCGGGAAGGGGTTAAGGCATAGTAAAAACTGGATCAGGGTACAATATTTTTTTCCATAGAGGGATAAGGAACCTTTGGCGCTCCAGCTGCTTTGAAATAACAACTCCCAGCATGCACACTTACTCAACTGTTCTTTGTAACTCCCAAAGAACTGAAAGAAAGATTCTGGGAACTGTTGTTTTAGAACAGCTGGAGTGCCATTGGTTGCTGATCCCTGTTCTATAGCATCATATCAATATATTTTCTCTTTTGCAATTTTTTTCCAAGAAATTTAGATTCTGACAAATTTGAATGTTTCAAAAATTTGGGTTGAATTTTGATTCTAAAGAATCAATTTGCTCATCTCTACTTAAAATCTTGTCAGAAAAGAGCCTTAGAACTCTTGCATATTACTAAATTACAGCTCTTTACAATATGTTTGTTGTGTCTTACTAGACCTTCATACTGCCCTAATTAGATTCAGAATTATACAGTTGTCTTCCTATCAAAATGTGTGTGTCTAACATTTAAAAATTGTTTACTGCTCCATCGAACCATATATTACTGAGGTATTCTCCCCTAGATGCAAGAAAATTTTGCCAATATGCCACTGTACAAATGGTACAAAAGTATACAATGGGCTTGCATAATGTTTTTTGAACAATTTACATATTTTTAAATTAACCCTTTTAATTGACAAAGTAAATATTGGTTTACTAAATATATAATCTGTTTTGATTCAATCTCAGGATCGTCCCCTCAATCCCAATGAAAGAAGAACAAGTACAACTACCCTGATAGTTGATGTCCTTGATGGTGATGACCTTGGTCCTAGGTTCCTTCCTTGTAAAATGGTAACAAACACCCGAGACTGTTGGCCATTAACCTACAGAGCAAGCATACCAGAACTGAGTCCTCCAGTAAGTACCCATAACACATTGTATGATTTGCATTTTAAAATGTATTCTTATTATACAAGAACTATGTAGCCTAAAATATACATCATTTCTAGTGGATTCCATAAAATTAGTAATTAAGTTGCACATATATATATATATATATATATATATATATATATATATATATATATATTCAGTTCAGTACATTCACATTTGAAAAACATAATATACTTCAAGTTATACAGAATCTTTCTTGTTTCCCATGCTGTCCTATCTGATAGCTCAATGGGATATACTCAGCTTGGAGATATGTTCTGATTGACAGACATGTGACTCTGGGTGGTGGAGCAGGATTCACAGTCTTTCTCAGGCTCCTGTCTGCATTTAGACAACTTTTGACATGGAAATACAGAACTAGAGATGAGCGAACCTGCTCGTAACGAGCGGTTCAATGCTCAGATCCCCTGCGCTCCCCTGCCCGCAGCCATCTGGATCCGTCCTCACCCTACTGTAAGTCAATGGGGACAGATCCGTTTGGGTTCACACACTAGTCACATACCAGTGTGTGACACCAAACGGATCCGTCCCCATTGACTTACAGTCGGGTGAGGAAGGATCCGGATGGCTGCG
Organism: Rhinella marina; assembly: GCA_900303285.1. Lineage (NCBI taxonomy): Eukaryota > Metazoa > Chordata > Amphibia > Anura > Bufonidae > Rhinella > Rhinella marina. The sequence goes on along the minus strand of ONZH01028368.1, from coordinate 23,028 downwards.
AGCAGGGGGGCTCAGGGGATCCGAGCATTGAACCGCTCGTTACGAGCAGGTTTGCTCATCTCTATACAGAACCAAATAATAGAAGGCTAGTTATCTTTAGGCTCAGCATCTTCTATTCTATTCTACAGAGCCCTCATAAGAAGAACATAAAAGACCTGCCAGATCTTCTTTAGGAGTGCAAAACATGTTTGTTATGGTTAACTTGTTTTTAACGTTAGCAGAAATTGAACAGTATGATTCTTAAATATTTCTGTTGCAGTAAATCAAGAGGTTTCACTTATCCTCGTCTTTGAATTTGATAAAAATTCTCTAAAAATATTTTCCAATCTCTTATGATCATGTGATCAATAAGTGCATGGCTCGAGCTCTGATGTCTGTCCTGTAAAAATCCATCTACGGTACCTCTGTGATCAATAACGTGTCCCAGACAGGTCTAGCCCTGTAAACAATGATGATTCCTGTTGACTAATCTCTAAAAAAAATTGAGGAGTTAGGGCTGTGTTCACATCACATTTTTTTGTCCCATGTTTAACGTATATATAAATGACATATAATTAAAGGGGTATTCCCATCTTGCTAATTCAGCCTTACATCCAGCCAGCTCTGCTGTTCACTTCCTGGTTTCCTGCGTCTAAGGCTGGGCGGGTTTAGGCAGTTTGAGTGAAGGGCTGCCACGCCTCCTTATGACATCACACTGAAAACTCAGTCCTTGCATGCTCGTTCATGTGGATAGTATTCATATACCCCCCTCCTATCATTCATATACTCCCCTCCTATTATAATAAATACATTAGTTGGTAGCATGATGAAATTGATTTATATATTCCCCTTAGATTATTCTACTAAATATAATTGTTGGTAGCGTGATACATATACTGCCCTTTTATTATCATAAATAAATTCACTAGTGGTTCAATGGATAGCCCTTTGATTACTATCATAAATAAATTCATTGGTGGTTTAGTGGATAGCCCTTTGATTACTATCATAAGTAAATTCATTGGTGGTTCAGTGGATCGCCCTTTGATTACTATCATAAATAAGTTCATTGGTGGTTTAGTGGATACCTCTTTGATTACTATCATAAATAAATTCATTGGTGGGTTAGTAGATATACTTACCTAGGTTTCTGGGTCTCCCATAGATAGCTGGGCACGTCACCGCTCTCCGCGGCTCTGGGGATCGCCGCATCTGATACAAAGCGGCTCTGTATCAGAAGCGGCAGGGAAGAGTGGAGATAGAGTGTATGAAGCAGCGGCCGCCTGGGTGAAAGAAGAGCGCGTTCTGCGCAAGCGCAGCCCACAGGTTTGGACGTGTAAAGGTGGCAGTAACTAATGGAGACCAACATCAAACAATTGGGTAGGAGGGGGTTGAATATCTGTCAAGGGGGGGGAAATAAATAACATGCATTTAGAAAAATAATCTATATGACCATTGTGCCATTTTAAAATTTGATGTTGGAGATGGGAATACCCCTTTAAATTAATACCTCAGACGGATGACATACAGTGGCATTAATCACGCTAGGGTGACATATATAACATATATATTTTTTGCTGGACTCTGCAGGATGGAAAAGTGCAGTGAACTATGCTTTTGCATTCTTTTTTTTACCTCGTTTATGTTAAACATGAGACAGAAACATGAGGTGAAGAGCTCCTAAATTAGAAAGAATATTGAAATATGCATAAATTCTCAAAATAAAAAGTAACATATTCATATTTAGACCTCTTTAAATCAATAAGTGGTCAATATGATTGAAATTCATCATGTAGTCCATCTTTAATTTAAAAAAAAAAAGTATGGTCAGTAGTGTTGGGTGAGAATGCTTGCCCGAGCACTATATTTGCTTGAGCACTGCATGTGTTCGTGTGCGATGCTCAAGTCTATACCCCACATGTTTGTTCGCTGCTACGCAGCCAATATACATGTGGGGAAGTACTGGAATTCACTGTAATGCCGTAGCCATGTTGGCTATATAGCACCGGTGACACGTGACCCGGCTCAATCTTAGGCTACTTTCACACTGGCGTTTTCATTTTCCGGTATTGAGCTCCATCATAGGGGCTCAATACCGGAAAAAAACGCTTCAGTTTTGTCCCCATTCATTGTCAATGGGGACAAAACTGAACTGAAGAGATGGGAATGCTCCTAAATGCATTCCGTTCAGTTCTCTTTAGTCTCCAGACCGAAGAGCAAACCGCAACATGCTGCGGTTTGCTCTCCGGTCTGGGCATCCACACCAAGACGGATCCGGAATGACCCCCAAAGCAAGTCAATGGGGACAGATCATTCGGTGTGACACAATGGTAAACGGATCCGTCCTCCATTGACTTTCAATGGAGTTCATGACTGATCCGTCCCCTTGCACTTTCCCCTCCCTCCAGCAGGGGGCACTGTGGGGAAACTTACCCTTGTGCGCGCCGTCCTCCTCCTCTTCTCTGGTCAGGTCCTGGAGCTGGGACAGGTCGGGAGCTGCTGGGACAGGTAAATAAACCCCCCTCCTCCAAATAGTGTCTGACATGTGTGGGGCCGGAGCGTGGTTCCGGCCCCAAACGTGCACTTGCGGCAGCATGGATCTGGTGGGACCCTTCACCCGCCGGATCCGTGCTGCTGCTAGTGTGAAAGGGGCCTTAGTCAGGGAGAGCTGCAGCAGAAGGGACAGATAGTGTAGGGATAGGAATTATTTTGTTAGTCAGGGTCCATTGTTTAAATCTTTCAGAGACCCAGAGACATTTGTGCATCCTAAATACCTGTGACATTGTGTAATTTTTTTCCGCTGCTGGTGACAGTGACATTACATGCACAACATTTGTTTTATAACGTTTGCGCATCTTAAATACCTGTGACATTCAGTGTAATTTTTTCGATGCTGGTGACAGCGACATTACCTGCGCTACATCTGCTGTATAACGTTTGTGCATCCTAAATACCTGTTACATTCAGTGTAATTTTTTCACTGCTGGTGACAGTGAAATTACCTGCGCTATATCTCCTGTATAACATTTGCACATCCTAAATACCTGTGACATTCACTGTCATTTTTTCACTGCTGGTGACAGCGACATTACCTGGGCTACATCTCCTGTATAACGTTTGGGCATCCTAAATACCTGTAACATTATGTAATTTTTTCTTCCACTAACGACATTACCTGCGCTACATCGGTTTTATAACATTTGAGCATCCTAAATATCTGTGACATAAGTGGCTTAATACTCGGACAACATCGTTCCCAGCAGCGACCTGGGAGTCCAAGATGCATCCAGACATCCTCCCCATGCTGTTCCTAAACCATTTCAGTGGTGTTTCCATCAATTTCTGACCTTTTCCTGTGAACCAGACACCCTCCCCTCTTCTGAGCAGGGGGTGCCTGGTGCCTCTGGTTCTCCCATTGACTTCCATTGTGCTCTGGTGCTCTGTAGAGCACCCGAGCATCCCATAGTGTTCTACTCAAGTACCAGAGCACACAAGCACTTTGGTGCTCGAGCAACACTAATGGTCAGCTTTATTAGCTGTACCACTATTGTATACAAAGGCAACAGTAACCAGTTGAAGACCACCCCATTCCCTCCAACCCTTCATGACCAGACACATTTTTTATAGTATTGTGCATGTGGCTTTGAAATCCATAATAGTTTGTTTATTTGTATTATTATTATTATTATTATTATTATTATTATTATTATTATTATTATTTATTTTATTTTTTTGGGTGATTCGTTGGACTTTATTTTATCTTTATTTTAGTATTAAGATGCATTTTTTGAATTTTTATTTTTGTATTCAATTTTTTGTATTCATTTATTTATTTTTGTTGCTATTTTATTTTTATACCTTGTTGCCGCAATAAGGTCATGCAAGACCTTTGTGGGGGATTTTAACATTACATATCTTCTTCATTACTGATTTCACCTTTAACTGAGGCTGACATATTAACTCCAATTACAGGCCTTTATAGACTGATTGCAGAGCTGATCCGGATCTCATAAGATCCAGCAGCTTTGGCAGTTGTCCAACACAACAATCACATGATTGTCAGGGCTTGAGCAGGGAGCGGCAATGAGAAAGACAGAAACAGTAATAAAACATCTCTACCTTCTCTATAGGAAGCCCAACTTTCCTGGGCAACTGGTTCCCAGCTCGATATGCAAAATGATGTTCAGAAGCATACTTGCAGAATAATATATGGATCATCTAGCTATTTGAAGTCTATGGGTGATCCATAACTAGTTAATAAACACTGTACTAAAAAATATCAAAAAATCCTTAAAGGGATATTCTCATCTCAGACAATGGGGGCATATCACTAAGATATGCCCCTATTGTCTGATAGGTGTGGGTCCCAACTCTGGGACCTGCACCTACATCAAGAACGGATCCCTGAAAGTTGTGGATGGCACACTGCACATGCACAGCCACCCTCCATTCATTTCTATGGGGCTGACGAAAATAGCCAAGCTCGCTGGCTTGGCTAGTTCCTGCGGCTCCATAAAAATGAATGGGAGCAGTGGCCAAGCAAGCTCCTATTCACTTCTGTGGGGAGAGCTCTCCGGCCACCACCCTAACTGCTTTGTTCCCAGTGTAGGTGCGGGTGCCAGAGGTGGGACCTGCACTTATTAGACAATGGGGGCATATCCTTGCGATATGACCCCATTGTCTCAGATGGGAATACCCCTTTAAACTATTTGGTAGACATTTTATTTTTTTAAATCCACATTTAGCAAGAAGACATTTTTTATTTATGATATCTATTTTATTTACAGTCAAATCATTGCTTTGTTTTTTATGTTTTAATTTAGATTTTTTTCTTGTTCTTTTTTAAAAAAAATATGCTTTGAATCGACTGCATCTTGTTCATGTGTTCCTTTATCTGGCTAACCTCTAACTCCTTTAGCTGACTTCATGTTCTTAAATCCGGGTGTCTTTGAAAATGTTTCAGTGTTCTGCATTATTGATCTAATTTCTACTTTTAAAAATCTCAATCAAATCCCTGGATCCTATTTGTATCCTGTTTTGTCCCCTCTTGAAAAACACACATAAAAGTGCATTTCATGCTCATTAAGTTCCTGCGTGAGTAGAATGTTTTATTGTAAACTGGTGCAATCAAAAAAATGCTTGATTCTGCCTGTCTGTGAGTGGAGCAACAGTGACTAATTGAGATGCTTGACAAAACTAGATGCTTTAATATTGAATTTTAAACACTTGAAGGTATGATTAATGATTCACTGACATTAAATACAAGCATATTAGCCTAACAAACTAATGTCCTCTTCTTTCTGAAGTATAAATACAAACTTTATAACTTACTACATGCTAGGGTTAGTGTATGTGTATATATACAATGCCATAAATGATTAGTTTGACAAGAATTTTGCTTTCTTAGTGTTGCAATTCAGTGTACATGGAGCTCTACTGATTTTGTTTGGAAGCATACAGATTTTTTTTCTCAGATTGTACATAAATAAAAAATAGTAGCATGTAGACTTTAAATGGGCAAAGGAAAAATATAGGTTCAGAAATCCTGATCATGAATTATTTCACTGAATTGCCCAAAGTAAAATAGCTTTAAAGTTTAACACAAGCTTATGAGTGACACAATTTGAAAATCTGGCAGGTTACAGAGAACAATACAAAGTAAATAGTAAAGGTCAATGTGAAGAAAAATATCTTAATCAGTAAAGTTACTAAAAAGTGAACATAACAAAAAAACAGAAGATGATGGCAGGAAGGAATGACTGTTTTAGCACCATCAGTATATAACACTGAGGGCTCGGGTACACGGCTGTTGCCGATCCATCTGCAGAATCTGTGCGGATTCTGTAGATGGATCCAGACGAACATTTCTATTTTTTGTGGTACGGAGGCACGGTTCTGTTCCTCTGTTCCGTACCACACCTCCCGGATTGGGTCTGCATCCGTGATGTGGTGAACACACAGCCAGTGCATACATATTGCGGACACGGTTTACAGGCTGCAATACAACAACGGAAGAGCAATGGTCCTGTGCATGAGCCCTAAAAATAAGGCACCACATATGTGGAAATGTAATTTGGGTCATTAAAGTGGTTGTCCAGGATTTTGACATTGATTACCTATCTTCAGGAAAGGCCATCAAAATCAGATCCACAGGAGACCCCCCCAATCAGCATTTAACTTGCAGCTCCAACTCCAGAAGTCATCACCAGAACTCAGGGCTGCCATCAGAACTTTCAGGATCTATACATGCAAACCATCCTCTCCCCTTCCACCACTCTGGCATTTCTACATTCAGAAAAAAAAAATTCAGGCCATTTTGACATACACATAAGTATGATTGAGTTCATACTTCAGTTATTTGGTCAGTTATTTCCATTAGTTATTGTGAGTAAACGCCAAGTGCAGGTCAAAAACACAGAACAGGTGCAGATATTTTCTTTATACCTGATCTCTGAGTAGGCTTCACTATGGGTTTTGGCTCACAATTAACTGACCAAGTAACTGAAGTGTGAACTCAATGTTAATTTTATTATGGATTAATCGAAGGAAAACAACAACTGTGCCATTTTTATTTATGCAGTTTACTGATCATCATAAACAATGGAGACATTTTATCAGAACTGGTGTAAAGTAGAACTGGCTTAGTTGCCCATAGCAACCAATAAAATTCCACCTTTCATTTTCCAAAGACGTTGTGAAAAATCTAAGCTGGGATCTGATTAGTTGCCATGGGCAACTAATACAAATTTCCTTTACACCATTTTTGATAACTCTTCCCCAGTGTGTTCATTGTTGTGATTACAAAATGTTGCTTTGTGATGTTTAATAGTAAGGGGTTGTTCACATATCAGTTATTTGATCAGTTATTTCCATCAGTTATTGTGAGCCAAAACCAGGTGCGGGTCAAAAACACGAAACAGGTGCAGATCTTTTCATTATACCTGATCTCTGTTTAGTGTCCACTCTTGATTTTGGCTGACAATAACTGATGGAAATAACTGATCAAATAACTGATATGTGAACAGCCCCTAAGGATGTTACAAAAATGCATGTATTGCAGCTGTGGACTTAGCTGTGTAGCCCCTGTACTGACTTACAGTATAAATGTAGTTCCTGTGCTGACTTACCTCTGCTGATCTGATATTAATGGTTTAGACGTCATCAGTCACGCGTAGCCAGCGTGATCAAGTGGTGACGTCATTACTAGTGTTGGGTGAAATGAAGTATCAGAAGTAGACTTTGATATGAATTTCAGGAAAAAATTAATTAGCTGTGAAGCCGGATTTCCTCAGGCTTTGTGGTAACAAATCTATGTTTTCCTGAAATAGAGGTAAAAAAAATTACATACTAACCTCATCCATTTGCATGCAAAGAGGTCATCGCAGCCATCTTGATTGCAGTCCTCGTGGACAATTTTGTGCGGGGTAATGTGTGAGTCATTGCGCTGGCCAGGCGCAGTGACATAATCAGTGATGATCTCACCATGCATGGCCAGCCTGATGATGTTATCATGTAACCATGTGAGATTAAGCGGGGTGTCTTGAATAAAGATGGCCATGATAGCCTTTTCACAACAAATGGATAAGTTGACTGTGCATTTTTTTAAACTGGATTAGCCCCTGAAAGGCCTTAATTTTAGTATTTCATGCGGCTGAACGCATGGTCTGAGTAGTTCAATTATGGGGGGCAGCACAATCGCTGTTCCCCATAATTGCACCTGCCACATACAAAGGAGTGCACTTCATGATGAAGTAATTCAGCACAAATCAAATTTCTTTGTGAAATTTGGTGAAGCAGCTGAATCAAATTTTTGAAAACTTGGCTCATCTCTAGTGCTGGGAATTGGACCCCAACTGTTAAGCAAGATGGCTGTGGTGGGCTCTTCTTGCTCAAATGGATGAGGTAAGTTTTTTTTTTTTTTTTTTACCGCCATTTTGGGGAAAATCGATTAGCTACCACAAGACATCAAGAAATTTGGCTTCACAGTGCATCTTTTTTCCTGAAATTTGCCTCGAAGTCCACTACATAAATGTCATGAACCTTGACCCGTTGCCTCTGTAAGTCCTTGGTTTCTCCATGTCAACACCCAGCCAGATCCATGTGACTGCTGTAGCCAATGACATGCCATAGCAGTCACATGGTTAACAAGACACATGGTTAACATCTCACCACAGCTGTTGCCTACAGTGGTAACATGACCTGGCATCAAACCAAATGTTGACACTGGAAGAACTGGGACCTGCAGAGCTATCAGGGCAGTGATGGAGCCAGAACCCACCAGAGAAGATCAGATAAGTATGATTACCACCGCCAGTCCGGCCACAGTGGGGGTTCTGTAGAAAATGTGAGCATCTATTATGTATTTACCTACGAATGGTCAATGGTAAAAGTATGAAATAAATATGAAAAGACTTCACTGTTAGCCAACTTTGTTGAAGTCCCACTTACCTACATATCCCATATAGGTTCACTTGTGTCAAATATTATAAGTAGAAACAAGCAAAGTTTACAAAACTTTAATTTGGCTGCTGTGCCAAATTTCACAAAGAATTACTTAGTCATGAAGCGAATTTCTTTGTAAGTAGTGGATGCAATGACAGAGAGCAACGATTGGGCCACCACCGACATTGGACTCCTCAGATGCCATGTTCATCGCTGATCGCAGCATCTGAGATAACAAATTAAGGCCTTTCAGGGGTTAATTGGTTAAAAAAAATTAATACCTTATCCATTTGAGCGCAAAGAGGCCACCATTTCAGCCAAAATTGATTTGTTACTATGAAGCACAGGAAATTTTGGCGGCAAATTGAATTTTCCCTGAAATTTGGATCGAAGTCCACTTTGGATACTTTGAATCCCTCAACACTAATTATGAGCTTATCGTAAGCTCAATACCAGTCTGATGCATAAAATAAATGTTTTTTGGAACCCATATAAAGGATTTTATTTAAACTGGATATTTATCTTTATGAACAATTTCCTTCTCCATTCTTCTTTGCCGTCTGTGTCCATTTTATTTTATAATCTTCCTCCCACTGAATTATACAGCTACTTAGTACTCAGCACATGCAATACGTTGTCTGCATGAGATACAAAAAGCACTTAGTAATGAATACCACACAATGAAGACTCTTTTCAGATCCATTTATGTTGCGACATATCAGAAATGCTAATTACCAAACCGCCAGGACTTAAACACTTTGCTAGTATAGATTGTGATTGTAATAATTAAAAATCAAGAGGTTTAAAATGCATACTCAAAACAATATTAAGCATTTCTTTCAATATTTGCTTGTATTCATTCCTGTTTTATTTAATGACTATTTACCCTCAAGGGCTTTTTATCAATGAAGAAATCTTTTTTAGATTGTATAATTATTCCAAATTATATTTCCAAATGATTTGAACATAAATATTTGATATAACTTTGTTAATCTTTGTATGAATGGAAGACTTGTATGGTTAGTTCATAGATAGTCATGACTGATACCTACAACTGGACACAAATAAGTTATTAAGAGTTGTCCCAACTTGATCCCTTCTGAGAATATATCCACCCTGCAGATCAGTGGGTTGAGACTTCTCTATTCTTCACTTCAGCTGAAATCACTAGGAGACATTGCCACACTGTAGATCTACACTACAGCTCTTTGTCCAGCTCATAGAGTGAAGTACTGAATGGTGTAATCCCCTCTAAGAAGTCTTCATTAGTGTTGAGCAAGCACCTCTGTGCTCGTATGCTCGGGTGCTCTGGCCGAGCACAAACTGAATTTGTACGCATTAGCGCACAATGCGTAGCATTAGCATACAAATTTGTACGCATTAGCGTACAATGCGTAGCATTAGCATACAAATTTGTACGCATTAGCGTACAATGCGTAGCATTAGCATACAAATTTGTACGCATTAGCGTACAATGCGTAGCATTAGCATACAAATTTGTACGCATTAGCATACAATGCGTAGCATTAGCATACAAATTTGTACAGAAAAATAATATTAATGCACAAAAAATAGATGCAAACAATATATACTGTACAAACTAAGCCCTCATTCTGATATGATAAAGTCTGAGACACTTAGCCAATAAATTTTGATCAAAACACATCTTTGCCCACCTACCCAGTGCCAAGGTGGTCTCGGGTTAGGCAGGTCCTACGCCAAACCTATCTATGCCATTGGGCATCTATGTCCAGGAGCGTGGACTCTTCCCATATAGGTGTGTTGCTCCTAGTGACCTCTATGAGCATACAGCAATCAATGAGAGGAGGAGCAAACACACCTATATGTATAACGTAATCAAGGCGCTCAATTTGATAGGAAGGGCAAAAGTGCACAAGAATGCTACTCAAGATAGACTAAGAGCGCATTCACACCTGAAGGTGCCACTCCCTCAAGTACATGTTATAAGCTGAGCAAAAGTCATAGAAAAAAAGGATAAAAAACATCCTGCATAATGTGATAATAATGATTGCGGATGTCAGTGGCTACATATATCAAAATAAATCACAGAAAAAGAATATTAATGCACGAAAAATAGATGCAAACAATATATACTGTACAAACTAAGCCCTCATTCTGATATGATAAAGTCTGAGACTCTTAGCCAATATATTTTGATCAAAACACATCGGTGCCCACCTACCCAGCGCCAAGGTGGTCTAAGGTCAGGCAGGTCCTACGCTAAACCTACCTATGCCATTGGGCATCTACGTCTAGGAGCATGGACTCTGCACATATCGGTGTGTTGCTTCTAGTGACCTCTATGTGCATACAGCAACCAATGAGAGGAGGAGCAAACACACCTATATGTATAACGTAATCAAGGCGCTCAATTTGATAGGAAGGGAAAAAGTGCACAAGAATGCTACTCAAGATAGACTGAGAGCGCATTCACACCTGAAGGTGCCACTCCCTCAAGTACATGTTATAAACTAAGAAAAAGTCACATAAAGAAAGGATAAAAAACATCCTGCATGATGTGATAATAATGATTGCGGATGTCAGTGGCTACATATATCAAAATAAATCACAGAAAAAGAATATTAATGCACGAAAAATAGATGCAAACAATATATACCGTAGAAACTAAGCCCTCAGGTTTAGCGTAGGATCTGCCTGACCTGAGACCACCTTGGCGCTGGGTAGGTGGGCACAGATGTGTTTTGATCAAAATATATTGGCTGTATATTTTTTGTGACTTTTACAAATTCGTACACATTAGCATACAATGCGTAGCATTAGCGTACAAATCAACTAGAGATGAGCGAAGCGATTCGTCGATTCGTATCGAATCTTGGGATTTTTCAGCTACGAAGCGAATCCGAATATTAGGTGATTTGCTTCGCTTTTGTACGCATCGCTACGTAGTTTGTCTGCTAAATTATACGCTATTCTATGTATAATTTAGTTACTCTATACGCTGTTGCGCAGACTCCTCCCTGGTAGTTACTCTACACGCTGTTGCGTATGAATTCTATTCAGCGATGTAGACTCCTCCCTGGTAGTTCCGCCCACTTCTCCTGCGTGCGAGGAAGACGTGGCAAGTCAGCAGTGTAAGATGGCGGCGAGACAGCGAGGTCCTGACTGGGGAAGCATGTTGTGGGCAGATGACCCATATGAGGAGAAGGAACCGGAGATTTATCTCTCACAACTCAACAGGAAGTCGGATGAGGTGCCTGCTGAGGTGGTGACTCCACTGGCTGACAAGGCGGAGGCGGCAGGAGTTCCCGCTCCGCCGTGCAAGGACTACTCCTTATGCCAGAATTTGATGGTCCCTGAGGCTGTCACCCGGAACGCCCAGACCCTCTGGGAATATAAAAAACTGGTGGAGGAGTGGGTTGTTTAGGTGTTGGAGCACCCACGGTCCGGTGACCCTAAGCTGGAGCGCCGAAGGGGAACCGTTATTTGGTTCAACGTGGAGCGGGGAGTCGGTTTCATCGGCGATGAGGAGACGCCGGAGGAATTATATGTTAGCTGCCATTCGGTTAAGCGGCTGTATCTTCCGCCTGTATGCCACAATCTCCACGCAGGGCATTACGTGGAGTATAACCCCATAAAGAGCCTCCAAGGTCCCTTTGCTACTGGGGTGAAAATCTTAAAGCGACCACCTACTCCTGCAGCGCCCCCGGAAGACTGGAGTGAGGAGGCCCAGGCCGCAGAAGAGGCTTGTGACCTTGAGACCTTGAGATTTAAAGAGAAATCCCAAGGTCAGGATCAGACGGAAGCCCTGATTCCTGATTTGCCGCCACCGCCACCGATACCACCGATCCTTCATGTGGGACAGATGACCACGAACACTTTTGTGTACCATCCAACTGTGGTACAGTACCACTACCAACTGCCATGCCCATGGCAGTTGCAGGCCGCACAGTCCGCCGCTCGTCAACTGGTATGCCGGCAGGAGGATCTGGCCACTACAGAGTGATGGGCAGGGCCTAAGTTACCACTGCCTTTGCCAGTGTGACAGCCCAGTCACCAAGAAGACCATCCTTGAGAGGTCGGCGGGGGTCTGCTGCCGCAGCCAGGGTCGCTTTCATGATGGGGCAGGAGCGCCCTCTCATGTCCTTTAGCTCCAGCAGCAGTGAGGAAGACCTACTGGCCTTTAAGTAATTCCTGCATTCTTTATGGGAGCCACAACATGGACTTATCCTGAAGGGTGGGCACTAGTTGGCCCTTGTTTTTAGTTTTGTTGCCCCGCGTTTGTCCTCACCCAGATGGCCATGGATTGTTAGGACTCCCCCATCAAAAAAAAGTTTTTTTATCCAAGTTACGCATACGTGCGCCTCATCCCTTTTTTCCCCCTTTTCAGGTTATTTGGGGAGCCCCTCGAAAGAGGGTTTTTTAAAGGGAACCTTTGCTGCTATTTTTTTACCCATTTGGATTACAATTTTGCCTATGTGGATTACAAATTGCGACAGAGTTTGAGACTCTGCTCCAATTCTATGACAAGCGTCAGAAGAAAAGAGACTTAAACATGTCCGTGAGCATACTATGTAGGTGATATTTAAAATGTTTATATTATACTTATAATAATGTATTTGCACTATTTACCATATATGTGTCTCGAATATTCGCTCTGCCTCTGAGGAGTGCACGCCGCGGCCTCTCCTCGTACGTGACTGCGTATTACGTAATCGCTTAGACAATAGTACGCTGAGATTCGTAAGCTATTTGTACGCTCATGCGTACGTCTTCTAAGAAGTTGCGTACATTTTGTAAATGAACGATCTTTATTAGTGAGCGATTGTTCGCTAATAGCACATAATAACGTAGATTTTGTACGCAAATACAACAAATCTATTAGTCGAATACACAAATTTTAGGAAAAGTTCGTCGAATGTTCGGCGAATAATTTTTTCAATGATTCGCTCATCTCTAAAATCAACATTATAGTGAATGCCACTACTCTCCCACACGTTTATTCGCTGCGTAGCAGCAAACAAACGTGCGGGAAAGAGACTCGAGCATTGTGCTCGAGTACACTCGGTGTTCGGCCGAACACCGAGCAGACCCGAGCGTAGGCATGCTCGCTCAACACTAGTCTTCATATGTATGGTATATGTAAAAGAGATTTCCAGATAAGATAGTCTTTTTAAAACCCATCTTCAGGCCTCTTTCACATGTCTGTGATGACATCTGTGGCATCAGTGTTCAGTGGTTCATCTGTGATGCCTGTGAAGGACCTGTGTTTGGTATGTGTGTGCATCCTCTGTATGTCATACATATTCCACATACACTGCTAGGCTTCTACCAGTGGATGCAAGACTTCAATGGGTGTGTTTGGGCTGCATCACGGACCAAAGTAGTTTTTTTGCTGACACACGATCAATGGAAATTAACACATTAAAATTAAAGGGTACATCTTTAATTCAATTAATTCAAAATGACCTAAATTATTACATGCTCTTCTGACCAGGGAAAAATTAGAGTGTGGTCTTGGATTGCCAGAGGCATTTTTCATATGACGAAGCCATACATGTTCAGAAGTGGATGGCCCTAGTGAATCTCCAACATAATCAGGATTTGGTCGCTTTGGCTGCAACATTTTTGGGCTCTCAATTCCTCACACTAAGATATACAAAACCAGGTTTTTACCCTATGCTGCAAGGTATATGTGATGTTTGGAGATTGTTAGACGTTTCTCTGTCTCATTCGCCTTGACCTTTGTTAGTAATAGGTCTTATCCCTATATTTATAAAAATTTGATTCAATCAAAATTACTTCATGATGAAGTGCGTAAAAAAATCAGCTATTTCCTGGCTGCAAGGAGCCTGTATATCAGTGTACATCACTGTACATTGCAGAAACATGCATAGCTAGTCCACTGTGGTAGTGAGACAGTTACTGTGCATCAGTATGACAGGTTTCACTCTTAGAATAGGTTCACACTTCACTTATTTGGTCAGTTACAGTTTCAAAAGCCTTACAGGTCAATATTAGCATCAGGTACAAATACCTGTGCAGTCACACAAGATTCTACTATAGAGTGAAAGAGTGCACTCCTTTTACACTATCTGCTGATTCCACATAGATTTCTACTACACGCTGTTACACGCTGATACAAGTAGAGGGTCCATAAAAGTTGTCAGCAGTAACTTTGTTTTGACGTCACTGTTTATTTTACCTTCTTCTGATCTGTCACAAGAACAACCCCTAAAAAACAGTCAGTAATCAATCAGTATTGCTAAGACAAAAAAAAAGGAGTGGATCCAAAACAGAGATGACATGTGATTGGAAATTTTGTATGTCTTCTGTGTTTTGTAGTAAATTAGCAAATCCAGTTGCAAAATAGTGACCATTTAATAGAGGCCTTATGAATGCTCCAAATATAGGATCCATTGTGTTTTTCATTTTTCCTTTCTACTAACAGATCAGAAGAAGGGTAAAATAAAAGGTGATGTCAACAAAGCCAAACAGTGACACTAGTGGCCCCATCAGAGTGGTGAGTGTGGAAACAGCAAGAAGAGTTAACATAGTGGCCCTGTCAAAGAGTGGGGAGGGTGGCAACCACAGGAGGAGTCAACATAGTGTCTGAGGCACAGAGACTGGAAGGGTGGCAACTACATGAGGAGTTGACTCAGTAGCCCGTTACTGAGTGGGGAGGGTGTCAGATGCATGAGGAGTTGTAATAGTGTCCCCATCACAGATTGGGGAGGCTGGCTACCCCATAAGTAGTCAACACATTGGCCCTGTCACAGAGTGCCCACAGATTATACACGTTCACAATGACATCCTCCGGTGACCCCAGGCATGGTTGGCTCCAGTTCACTTTACACTGCTGCCACCCTGCTGAATCAAGGCCACGCTATCACCCTGCTGGCTCAGCCGCTGCCTCAAGCATAAGCTGCCAGACTCATCCCCTGATTATGATGAAGCCCCCTCTTCACCTGGCTCCTAGGTGCGATCGGATACATCATCATCCATTACTGTCTGCACGTCACTGATGTAATCCCCTCACTAGTCTCAGGGCCGCATGCCTAACCGCTCGCAACACCTGCTCCCATGCGACTCTCAATGTCACTACTTGCCTGCCTACTGGAGGAGGCCGCAGATCTCTCCTCCACATCTTGGCTAGGCATTTGCTGCTGACTGTCCTCAATAAGCTTGTCCTCATTGAAAAGCAGAGCAGAGCATATGTGATACAATACTTCTCAAGCAGAAGAAACAGAAAATGAAAGAGGCAGGTTTGGGACAGGTGGGGGCACAGAGCTTATTCCTGGGCCATGGCAACTAAGCATGATGTCAGAGGAACCCACCAACTCCTGGCAGGTGGTTTCTTATATCAATTGAAATGATTTTGATGTCCGGGTCAACCATTCAAGGACAGCTGGGTTGATGGTCAAAACACGACCTCTTGATGACACTGGCAGCTCTGGCCTGTCATTGCAACTGCTACTGATGTCATCAGGAACACTGCTAGGCAGAAGACTCCAAACGGCAGTGTAAAAAAAAATAAACAAATAGCCCTTCCCCGGAAGGATACAGCGCATATCAGAGGGCCTGTCTGGATGAAAATGGGGATATCAGAGCTGTACCCAGACAACCCCTTTAAAGGGTGTTATGCTGTTCATAGAGAACATGGACATCACACATCCATGACTCGTGGACGTATGAAAGAGGCCTTACTGTTATAGTAGAAAAGAAACTTCCACATTTCATATGTATATCTAATAAATGAACTTGTTCTACCACCTCCATATAAAATACTGATAGGATCTAATGAAATTGTCAAAATATAAAATATTAATTCTTAGTACCTTTTCTCAGACATTTATGTTCAGCCATTCCTCTGTTATTCCTATTGGACATATATGAATAACCTGATCTCTAGGTGATGCCTGTGTGTCTGAGGTCAATGACATAGAATATGATGTGATCATAAGTTGGCTATGTTTTTATTTTAAAAATGTTTCAATATTAATAACTTGATGTCACCTGTGGCTCATGTACTTTTAATATACATAAACTATGGACAAAACTTACCATACTGTATAATAATTTTATAGTGCATCAGTTGGAGATATATCTTCCTTTAAATATGGAATTGACAGATGCCCTCAATATTCTTAACTGTTTTCAAGATTGGCTTCTTTTTGCTATGTATTATTTCCTCATGTTTTTACCAGCCTTTAAAACATTTTCAGCAAAGCTTCTATTTTCTGTTCTGTTTGATTTAATGGAGTACAAACGGATTTGAGTGTTTTCCAGCAAATCTTGTTCATTTTGAGGTGTCAAGTGCAATGCCATGTGTAATTTTCTCTCCTTTTGATATTGGTAAAAGCTTGGTTAAATCATAGCTGAATGCATTGCTGATACACAAAGGACACATTTAATTTTTTTCTACTCTCTAAGAGAGAATGCCCTTTTTTTCTCCTCATTCATACAGGGCTGTCTTTTAAATGGCATTCATAATGTTCTTACACTGTATACCATATCCACCAGATGGAATCAGGGAGACATACCTTGACAGTGGAGCCTTGGGATAGAAACTGGCTCTGAATTAAGTAGATGTGAAGTCTAAGGGTTGATGGTTTAGGCCAGAGGTCAGCACTGGTGGGGTAGATAGAAGAGACCAATCCAAAGAGCCAGGCAAATTGAAAACCCAGAAAGAGGAAATGAACATACACACATTCTAGAATAAGTAACTTAACTGTTAAAATATGTTCCCAGTATTGGTTTGGCAGCTGGTCAGTCCAGCTTGCGACATCATTGATGAGTGTTGGTTGCCACAGCATTACAGGTCACAATTTGCAAAGATTTGTAAAGTAGAAACTTCTGCAGGGACATGTATGTAAAAATTAGCAAACTCTGTGAAACTACTGTAGTTTGTAATAAATCTACAGCTCCAAACTACTGTTTGCATCCCAATTTTGACATAATATTGAATCATTTAAACAGACTCCAGTAATCTCCAGTAATTGTCATTCCAATTTAGCTGCCACATGTTTTAATACAAGATGTATAACTTTCAGATGTAGCACAGGAGTTTTACACCCAATTCATGCATGCCTACTAGAGATGAGCGAGCACTAAAATGCTCGGGTGCTCGTTATTTGAGTCAAATTTTTCCGGATGCTCGGGTGCTCGTTTCAAATAACGAACCCCATTGAAGTCAATGGGAGACTCGAGCATTTTTTGAGGGGACCAAAAGCTCTGCACAGGGAAGGTTGCGTGAAAACCTGGAAACCTCAGAAAATGATGGAAACACCATGGAAATGTACAGGAAACAGCAGGGGAAGCATACATGGATGCCTCTGAGGCTGCCTAATCGCACGATTACGCCAAATTCTGGGCAACAGCCTGGTGGTGACCCAGACCAAGATGGGCAAGGCACATGCCCATCACATGTTAGTAAAGCACCCAACTAGGTGCAATGAAGGTCCATCACCTCCTGTGGGTGACACCACTGCCAATGCTGGCACTACTGTCCTATCCCCCTCCCCAGGACGCAGGCATAAGCATCTCCCTCCCTGCACCCACCCAGTAGTCCACAGCATACACAAAGTTCTCCCAGCACAGTGCCCAGCTCTCCCCATCCCAGACGGGCAAACACGCACCCACTACCCACCCACCTTGTCCATGGCAAACACAAAGACCTCCAAGAACAGTGCCCAGCTTTCCTAATTCCAGAGGGGCTAAGACACACACTGCACCCACCTATTAGTCTCCACACGTGGGTGGGTGCAGAGCCTTTTAGTGCCCCTCAAGACAATGTTTGTGTGCCAGGGCCTGGTAGTAACCCTCCTTGAAGTTGTGGGAGAGAGGCTGCCGGTGACCCTCAAGACAATTTTGGCCGACAGTGTAGTGGCGAGCTTCCAAAAAATCGTGGGCGAGAGCCTGGAGGTGACCCTCAGAAACAAATGGTTTAAAAAAGCATGGTGGTGCACACCTGAATGACAGTCTGTGACTGAGATTGCAGGTGAACCCGCTAAAATTGTAGTCTAGCACACCTTGGTAGTGAGCCCCTAAATTACAAAGTTTGACTGAGATTGCAGTTTACAGCATGGGGTGAACCCCAGGATGACTTGTTAAGACTGAAATTGCAGTTTACAGCATGGCGGTGAACCCCACAGTGGCTTGGTTAGACTAACATAGCAGCTGAACCACCCAAAAAATTAGCCTGACACAGCATGGCGGTGACTACAGTCCAATGAACAATTCTGTGGTGTGCTGTACAGTAGCCACAGTCTAGAAAATATGTTTTTTATCTTACTTATAAATACTACAGTCCAGTGAAAAATTGTGTGTTGTGCGGTACACTAGCCGCAGTCTAGAGAATACGTTTAGTTTTTTTTTAAATTATATATACTACAGTCCAGTGAAAAATTGTGTGGTGTGCAGTAAACTAGCCGCAGTCTAGAGAATACGTTTTTGGCCTCAGATAGTAATTCTACAGTCTACTGAAAACGGTTTTGGCCTCAGATATTCATTGTACAGTTTAGTGAATACACAAAATGTTGAACCCAAGGGCTAAGGGTCAAGGACGAGGACGTGGGCGTCCAAGTGAAGTAGGGGGGCGGAGGCCGTGGTCCTGGGCAAGGTGACAAAGTACCTGCTGATGAGGGAGCAGTGGAATGCTGCAGAGGTTTGCTCCCTAGCTTCATCTCGCAACTTACAGGGTCACGTGGTACAGCACTATTGAAACCACAATAGTGCAAACAGGTAATGACGTGGATAGTGGATAATGTGTCCAGTAATTTATCCACTACCTAGTCTTCCATGCAGTCCACCCACGCTAGCCAAGGTAGTAGACCTCTGGCTCCTCCAGCTCAACCTCCTTCCCCCCAGCATGGCCCCCCATGGAAAATATGGATTGAGATCCGGCATACTCCCAGGAACTCTTTTCAGGACCCTTCCCAGAGTCACAAACCACTGCTCAGCAGCAACCGGAGCAGTTGCTCTGTCCCGATGCCCAAAATTTCAAACTTTCGCAGCTTCCTCAAGTCTACAATGAGGAGTGGACGTGGATGTCTGATATCTGTCAGGTGTTAAGCAACTTTGAGGAGTCAACACAGATGGTCAGTGGCGATGCCGCCATTATCAGCGTCACCATCCTGCTGCATTGTCTACTGAAAAACTCACTGCTCAGCATGAAGTCAGAGGCTTTGTGCTTGTCACAGGAGATGGGGGAAGAAGATACGTTTCTTGATAGCCAGAGCACCCTCAGGTCTGTTTCTCAGCGCGTATTGAAGTAGGGGGAAGAGGAGGAGGATGAGGAGGAAGAGGAGGAGAATGTTGGCGAGACTGAAGAGGGTACCAATGCTCATTCCTTCTTGGAATTTTTATCATTCTTATCTGTTGAGCGCGTATGGGCTGAAGAGGAGGAGTTGGAGAAGGAGGAAATGGAGAGTCAGCCTATTGAGGAGAGTGAATTCTTGCGTGTTGGGACTCTGGCGCACATGGCTGACTTCATGTTAGGCTGCCTTTCCCGTGACCCTCGCGTTAGAAGCATTTTTGCCAACACCGATTACTGGGTGTTTACCCTCCTGGACCCCTGGTACAAGCAGAACTTTTCCACTCTCATTCCTGCAGAGGAAAGGAGCATGAGAGTGAATCAATATCAACAGGCTCTGGTGCACAAGCTGAAATTATCCTTCCCATCTGACACTGCTAGCGGCAGAGGACGTAGTTCTGTGGGCCAACTAGTGGGGGAGAGGAGGCGAGCAGGCAGCTTGTCAAGCACTGGCAGGGGAACACTCTCCAAGGCCTTTGCCAGTTTTATGGCACCCCAGCAAGACTATGTTACCTGTCCCCAGTCTAGGCAGAGTAGGGGGGAGCTGTTCAGAAAGATGGTGAGGGAGTACCTAGCTGACCATACCAACATCCTGCGTGATCACTCTGCTCCATACAACTACTGGGTTGCCAAGCTGGACACATGGCCTGAACTGGGGCTGTACGCCTTGGAGGTGCTGGCCTGTCCTGCCCTGCCGCTAGCATGTTGAAAGAGTGGGTCTTCAGTGCAGCTGGTGGCATCATCACTGATAAGCGTACACGCCTGTCAACTGACAGCACTGACAGGCTGACGCTTATTAAAATGAATAAAGCCTGGATTTCACCTGAATTCAAATCTCCACCGAGGGAAAGCAGCTCAACATGAAGATCCTTTATGTATCCTCTCCTCCTCCTCCTTCTCTTTGCACACAAACACTGAGCCAACAGGCAATTTTTCTGAGGGCCAAGTGGCTCTCCTTACAAACAATGTTTACGGAGGGCCACCTACAGGCCCTCTCTCCAATAAATTTTTTAGGAGCGTCAACTTCGGGCACTCAAAAACAATTTTTCAGGAGGGTCAACTACAGACACTCCAAAACAATTTTTCAGGAGGGTCAACTACAGACACTCAAAAACAATTTTTCTGGAAGGTCAACTTCAGACACTCCAAAACAAATTTTTGGGAGTCTCACCTACAGCCATTTGACTGCAATCTCAGTCTGACCAAGGCATTGGTGGTGTCACTGCCATGCTGTGTCAGGGTGCATTTTTGGGTGGTTCACCTGCTACCTCAGACTGCGGCTACTGTGCCACACACCACATAATTGTTCACTGGACTGTAATATATATATAACTAAGAGAAAAAACATGCTCTTTAGACTGCGGCTACTGTACAGCACACTACAGAATTGTTCACTGCACTGTAGTATATATAACTGAGAGAAAGAACGTAGTCTTTGGACTCTGGCTACTTTACCGCACACAACAGAATTTTTCACTGCACTGTAGTATATATAACAAAGAAAAAACGTATTCTTTAGACTGTGGCTATTGTACCGCACACCACTCAATTTTTCACTGGACTGTAGTATATATAACTGAGAGAAAGAACGTATTTTCTAGACTGAAGCTACTGTACCACACACGACAGAATTTTTCACTGCACTGTAGTATATATAACTGAGAGAAAAAACGTAGTCTTTAGACTGTGGCTATTGTACCACTCACCACTCAATTTTTCACAAAAAATGTAGTCTTTAGACTGAGGCTACTGTACCACACATGACAGAATTTTTCACTGCACTGTAGTATATATAACTGAGAGAAAAAAACGTAGTCTTTAGACTGCGGCTACTGTACCGCACACCACTCAATTTTTCACTGGACTGAAGTATATATAACTGAGAGAAAAAACGTATTTTCTAGACTGTGGCTACTGTACCGCACACAACAGAATTTTTTACTGCACTGTAGTATATGTAACTGAGAGAAAAAACGTAGTCTTTAGACTGCGGCTAATGTACAGCACACTACAGAATTGTTCACTGCACTGTAGTATATATAACAGAGAAAAAACGTACTGTTTAGAATGCGGCTACTGTACAGCACACTACAGAATTGTTCACTGCACTGTAGTATACACTCACCGGCCACTTTATTAGGTACACCATGCTAGTAACGGGTTGGACCCCCTTTTGCCTTCAGAACTGCCTCAATTCTTCGTGGCATAGATTCAACAAGGTGCTGGAAGCATTCCTCAGAGATTTTGGTCCATATTGACATGATGGCATCACACAGTTGCCGCAGATTTGTCGGCTGCACATCCATGATGCGAATCTCCCGTTCCACCACATCCCAAAGATGCTCTATTGGATTGAGATCTGGTGACTGTGGAGGCCATTTGAGTACAGTGAACTCATTGTCATGTTCAAGAAACCAGTCTGAGATGATTCCAACTTTATGACATGGCACATTATCCTGCTGAAAGTAGCCATCAGATGTTGGGTACATTGTGGTCATAAAGGGATGGACATGGTCAGCAACAATACTCAGGTAGGCTGTGGCGTTGCAACGATGCTCAATTGGTACCAAGGGGCCCAAAGAGTGCCAAGAAAATATTCCCCACACCATGACACCACCACCACCAGCTTGAACCGTTGATACAAGGCAGGATGGATCCATGCTTTCATGTTGTTGACGCCAAATTCTGACCCTACCATCCGAATGTCGCAGCAGAAATCGAGACTCATCAGACCAGGCAACGTTTTTCCAATCTTCTACTGTCCAATTTCGATGAGCTTGTGCAAATTGTAGCCTCAGTTTCCTGTTCTTAGCTGAAAGGAGTGGCACCCGGTGTGGTCTTCTGCTGCTGTAGCCCATCTGCCTCAAAGTTCGACGTACTGTGCGTTCAGAGATGCTCTTCTGCCTACCTTGGTTGTAACGGGTGGCAATTTGAGTCACTGTTGCCTTTCTATCAGCTCGAACCAGTCTGCCCATTCTCCTCTGACCTCTGGCATCAACAAGGCATTTCCGCCCACAGAACTGCCGCTCACTGGATGTTTTTTCTTTTTCGGACCATTCTCTGTAAACCCTAGAGATGGTTGTGCGTGAAAATCCCAGTAGATCAGCAGTTTCTGAAATACTCAGACCAGCCCTTCTGGCACCAACAACCATGCCACGTTCAAAGGCACTCAAATCACCTTTCTTCCCCATACTGATGCTCGGTTTGAACTGCAGGAGATTGTCTTGACCATGTCTACATGCCTAAATGCACTGAGTTGCCGCCATGTGATTGGCTGATTAGAAATTAAGTGTTAACGAGCAGTTGGACAGGTG
>ONZH01028367.1:0-178581 GCA_900303285.1 Rhinella marina | reverse complement strand
GACTGCCACTGCTGCCTGAGGGTGCCCTCTCAGGACCAAGGCTGAGAGGGTGATCTCTGCCTGGTAGCTTGTCTTCTACCCCTCCCTCTTGTGCCTCGGTTGCTTGCAATAGTGGGATGTTGCTGTGTCGGTGGCACCTCTATTTCCTCCAACGACGATGCTGAGGATAATGCTGCTTGAGGGCGCCACATCCGATCAGCGACATCATCATCAAAGTCAGGACCACTGCTACTTTCCTCCGGTGGCTGGGACAGGATATCTGGTGTGGCACTGGATGCCCCTCCCTGGCTCTGTTGACTGCTTACAGCCAACACTTCCTCTAGAGTCTCAGTACCTTCCACCCGCTGACTTTGGTGGACTTCCTCCTCCTCCTCATCACTAAAAAGTGGTAGAGACTCCAAGGGCAGATCAAGGTTTCCCAAGAGTTCCCTGGCAGAAGGTGCCCCAAAGGAGAGTGGCATTCTAATAACAGGGGATGGGGCAGAGGACTCTCGCTGACTGTCCCATGTAAGGGTGGTGTCAGATGATCCAGCGGATGCTTGACTCCTCGTTTGGGAGCTTTGGGCGGTGGAACTGGAGGATTGGGTAAGCCAATCTAGAACCGCTGGCTGTGTGCTTCTTACTTGATCAGTGGCCGTCAGGGGTAGCTGCACCCTGCTGCCACGCCTGTTACCCCGGCTGCCACCAGGCCTGGTGCTGCCACTTCTTCTACCCTCACCGCCTCCTGTTGCACTCCTTGCCTGGGAAGTGCTGGAAGTAGGACGCTTGGACATTTTTTTATTGTGTGGGGGAAAATGTAATGATATATTTTTTTTATACTTTTTTAAACTTTTTTTTTTAATAACTTTTTTTTATCTTTTTTTTAAAACTTTTTTTAAATTTTTTTTATTTGTTTATAACTTTTTTTGAAGTTTTTTTTTAACTGTTTTTGTTGTGGCTTAAAGGCGTTGACAGCACCCAGCTGAGCAGCAACGTGTAGCGTGTACGGTCACAGAACAGGAATGCTACCTGTCCTGACTCTTTTCTCTCACAATTTTTTTTTCTCACCCTATCTCTCCCTAGATGACACAATTTTTTTTTATTTATATGACTTCCTCTCCCTATCTCTACCTATCTCTTGCTTTCTCAGCCTCTTTCCCTATCTATCACCTTAACTTCTATATCTAGCTTTCTCTTCCTCTCTCCTGCTTTTCTCACTAAACCTTTTTTTTTTCCTCTATCTCTCCCTGTATCTATCTACTTGTTTGACTATCTATCTATCTATCTATCTATCTATCTATCTATCGATCTATCTATCTATCTATCTAGCTAGCTATCTCTTTTTCCTCTCTATCTATTGAGCTCCGTTCTCTTTGATGTCTGAAGACGCACTGACAAAATGTCGGCGCGATCAGGCACTTCCTGGTCTGTGTGGGTGACGTCACACATCTTTTTTTCACAGAAAACCAGGATACAAGGAATTATAGGAGTAATAATCCCTTGTATCCTGGTCTATTCTGTGAAAAAAGTACAGTTTTGCATCGCCGTTTTTTTTTTACCAGATTCGTTAAGAATCTGGTTTGTTGCGGTTCGGTTCGCTCAAAATAACGGTGACGCAAAATATAAGCATATTTGAGAATGTAAACTCAAATGTGCGTATATTTAGGGTAAGGAATACGGCATATTCCATACCCTAAATATACGCATATTTGAGAATGTTCGCTAATGTGTACGCATTTTATGAATTCTAACGCATTAGCGTATGTATTAGCGTACGCATTAGCGTACATTCTCAATAAATATGCGTATATTTGGCGTCGCCGTTATTTTAACCAGATTCATTACGAACTTTCTCAAAATTCGGTTCGGTGACTAACCAAACTTTTGGGAAAGTTCGTAACGAATCTGGTTCGTTACGGTTCGGTTCGCTCATCAATGAATATAGTGTTCAATATAGTCAAAAAGAACCATCAAGCCTTACGCAAATTTTCCCTTGACTTTGGGAAGGAAACCATCCCTACTAGCTTTCACTCACCGATTAAAGAAAGATACAATCCTACACCACTTACCATATACCAGCCTGTTAAAAAATGATCCAAGAGATGAAACCAGCCAAGGTCATCCAAGACAGCCACAGGGCTGCATGTCTAGTCCTTGTAAAAATAAAAAAGGACAGAACCATCAGGCTCCATGTGGACTATGGAATAAAAAGAATCAATATCACTCACAAAGATGCCTGCCCATTGCCATTCATTGAAGAGTCTTTAAAGGGGTTGTCCCATGAAAAATATTCTAAAGTGTTCAAACCAGTACCTGGATCTGAATGCTTTTGTAAATGCATATAAGTAAAAATTTAGCATAGCCACTGAGTTATTGAATAAAATGTATTTGTATTGCGCCACCTGCTGTTTGTTTTTTTTCGTACATCTTTGCCCTGCTCACTGAGAAGGCCGCATATGGGAGAGCATGCCCATGCCCCTTTAGCTGCAGCAGAAAAGACACTCCCCTTGTGCTGCCAGCATTATATAAATCCAGCAGAGCAATGAATGGTGAGTTCTCTGGATGTGTGGTACAGGGCTGATTCTAACTTTGTCACGTACTATATTTTCATTTACATTAGTCATGGGATAACCCCTTTAACAGCTCTTGAAACTGCAGCTTATTTTTCTACATTGGACTTAACTAGTGAGTTCTGGCAAGTACCTATAGTGCCTAAAGATAGAGAGAAGACAACGTT
This sequence comes from Rhinella marina, assembly GCA_900303285.1. NCBI lineage: Eukaryota > Metazoa > Chordata > Amphibia > Anura > Bufonidae > Rhinella > Rhinella marina. The sequence continues at coordinate 175,865 of ONZH01028367.1, read as the reverse complement.
CAGTACCCCTGTGGGCCTGTTTGAGTTTAATTGCATGCCTTTTAGATTGTGTTATGTAGCCAAAACTTTTCAAAGGCTTATGGAAAGCATCTTGGGCCAATTTGAAACCATCCTAGTCTTCCTGGACAAGGTAATTTTGTACTCCAAAACCTATGAAGACCACCTGCAACATGTCCAACAAAGAGAAAAACATAGATTGCACATCCACATGCTATGCATTGGTCTGTAACTTCTTCTCTGCACAATTAACATAGCTTCTCAGTGTAAAATAATATACAGCCCCCTGATAATATACAGCCCCTTCATTTGACACAGCACCACATGATGACCACCGACTGCCTAAAACAGGTGTAGAAAATAGTAAAAGACAAAGACCTCTTGGCCCATCCCCTTCCCTACCCATGCCACGCCCACTTTTAGACCTGTGGTGAGTGGTGCAGTCTGTGCCAGAAATACGCCTAATATAGGCATATTTCTGTTTAATTTCTGTCTAAGTTCTCTGTAAAGCTACCAAAAATTGTGAACCACTACCTTCCATCCTCAAAGCAATGGACTATATGAGAAGATAAATTTAACAGCATGTTGAAAACTGTACCACCTAACAAGAGAATTGTTTGGCCATTCTTGCTGAATACCTGAACAACAACAGCATCCATTGTTATACAGGGTGTACTCCATGCTGCCTGTTTGGCGTCAAGGAAAGCTACCTGCTGACATTGCTCTGGATATATCAGTGCCAGATGCCATGAACCCTCTACTTGATTAATAGGTGCAAGAAGAAATCATTGAGACCTGTATGAAGAAAAGTTCACCAAAATCAAAGGCAAGAATATGATCAGACTGCCAGAGCTAAGCCTCTCAACATTGGTGATCAAGTATGGCCCAAGAACAACCATCGCTCCAACATTAGATAACAAGTGGGAAAAAGAGCCATACATTATAACTGCCATCCCACATCCTGAATCAGATATCTATGAGATCACCAGAGACGGTCGAGGCACTAAGAGCTTCATTGCACCAGTTGAAGATCACCAGAATCAGCCCATCCTGGTGAAGAATCATTGTTGAGAAGGTCTGACAAATCCAGTGCCAGCCAGATACTTGGATTAAACAGCTATAAGAGCCCAGAGCATATGGCCCTGTTGAATTCAGTTTGTGTGTTCCTGTTTCCCCTACAAAAGCCTACCCTAGAGAATCTTTATCACTAAACTCAATGTTACAACCCCAATTATGCACTGTTTTCATCTAGCCTCTATCATCAGGTTAAAAACTGCCACTCTATTTGCAATGTTTTCAGCACCAGTACCCAAAGAAGGACTTTAACCTACTAAATGCAAAGTTAAATCGACTGTACTCAGGTTCCAAGTCGTGCACCCAGAGAGGAAAAGACTTTAACATAACATTTCCTACCCAGCATGTTTGTTAAGCCCCCTCTGCGTTATTATTTTTGCTCTAGTCATGGACTTTTTTTCACTACTATGGACTATTTTTCATTACTGGTGGGCTTTATTCTCATGACAGAGAACAAGCCCCATGTCAGCCTACTTATGACATCAGCCAAGATCCAATCTGCTCTGATTATTGATTTATTTGCACTGCAAATTTACATACAGTATGCTTTAACCTACAGGAAGAAGCAATAAAAAAGAGACCAGAAAATTAATGTGTTGCATGCATATGTTTGCTGTTGTTTGTTTTGCAGGTTCCAGGAGATCAATGTGACAAGATGCCAGGATGCACCTGCACACTGGGATGTGCTGACTGACCCTCTTTTTCTTGGCAAGATGCCAGGGACGACGTGTTAAAAACGGGCGAATGCAGTGATTCAGTACATCACTTCAAAGAGTTAAATTAATGCTAAAGAGTTAACCTTATGCTACAGAGTTAAATGTTGTGAATCATTGTTGACATAATTATTTCTTTGTGTATTATATATCCCAGATTGTTATGTATGGGAAACAAATAGTTTACTGGCAGTCCTAGTTAGGTCTAGTCAACAGAGCAAGAGGCAAGACATGCATGTGTGAGCGACTGAGAAGAACATTCAACCAGCGTAATAATAAGGGAGCTTACTTTTCACACTGGCACACACTGGACATAATATATTGGACACTGAAATGGTATATCTGTGGAAAAATTCCAATTTTCTCCTTGCACCACCTCTTGTATTGTAATGGTATTTTTAAACTACTGATTGGTTCTGTCCTTTTAATTCTGTTCCCTTTTATTATTACCATTCTGTGCAATGATGTACCTTGTAATGTGATACCCATCCCCCATTGTGCTGATAAGAACCCATTCCTGAGTGATCTCAGAGACATGCATGCTGTACACTGGAGGAGAGGCTGATGGGAATAACTGGGTCTGCACTAACAATTAAGGATTCCACCAGGCACTTCATTCTAGGTAGGATGTAAGTATTGATTTTCCCTATCTCTTGTACACCCTGGGTTGTCGGTCTTGTGTTATAACGTGGTAGATGGCTAAGTGTTATAGCATGGCCGACAAGATACCTACCCCATATTTAGGCTAGTGATGTTTATTTACTTTTTATTGTTCTGTGTGTGATTTGTTTGAGTTATCATATATTTAATCACACTTTGTAAATATATTTATTCACTTAGCCTGCATAAGCTTATTCATTCTCAAATCTTCCACACTGTATTGCTGCTGCTTCAAATTAAAGGGGAGAATTTTTCCAGGCTTAACCAGAACAAGCTACTGTTTCTTATGACAGTTAACACTTATATGTGTATAAATACGAACAGGTACTCTACATTTTTGGATGCTTGTGAAGAACAAGCCACTATCAACATGTGTGTGTAAAAATTTGTAGGCATCTGATGCCATTAAGGCATAATTTTAGAATGCTTGGCCCCAATAAGCCACAGTTTTTTTTCTTATAAAGCTATATGTGTTTAAATACCATCTACCCCCAATAAGGGACAGTTTCTGGAAATTTTCTAATATGAAAATGCATAACACATGTGACGGGACAGTGTGTTTTTAATCAGGCTGTTGGGGAAGAGGAGGAAAGAGTCCTAGGAGAGTGTCATATACCAATTTTCAGGCCAATTGGGACATATTTAATTCATTTAGAATTTATATGGACACTAATATAATATTTGATTAAATTTGACAAATTGGACACAGTTTTTGGGGGTATTATCTCTCCTTGGGGATAGAGCGCCTTAATTGGCATGAGGAGACTTATAGGCAATACATGCTCCTCCTGAATTCTGGGAAGAAAGGGATGCAAATGAGCAAATCATTGCCCCTCATCAGTGCAGAGCAGAGTCAATCACCCTGAAACAGCTGTCTGCAGATATAATATCCGAGTCATGTCTCAAGACCTATTTAAAGGATTGAAAAAAAATGTAATTTTTCATTTTCACAGCCACATTTCACAGTTTCTAAAAAAGGATAAGTTTTTGTAGGTTTACGCTGGAAGTGTACCTCAGAGTCTGTTCAAATGTGATATGGAGCCAAAAGACCACTTCAGAAAAATCTAACTTGCAAAAGCCATATGGTGCTCCTTCCTTTCTGAGCCCTGTGGCGTGCCCATTCATACGGTGTTGTCACATCCAGGAAAAATAATTAACAAATTGTGAGGTGATTTTATTCCTGTTACCCTTGAGAAAATTGTGCCCATGCAGCAATTTACGACCACGTATGGATGTTTCTGGTCAGGGATATGAAAAATGGATTTAAATGGACAATCTGCAGAAAATGAACATTTTATTCATTTGGGACACCTAAAGGGTTAAAAATATTTCTAAAATTGGGTAGTTTATGGGTGGTTTCTATTTAGTAAGCACCTCAAAGTCACTTCACAACTTTAGTTTGGTTTGGGAAATTTACTTGAAAATCTTCTTGAAAATTCTAAGCCTTCTACTGTTCTAAAAAATAAAAGTAAAGTAAAGGTAAAACTCATTGGCCCAAATTTACAATTGAACTGACATAATTGCTTGGATCAATAAAATCATTTCAAAGTTACTACCACATAAAGTGAAACATGTCAAATTTGCAAAATTATCATGTGTCCAAAGATGAAATCTGGCTGTGCCGGGAAGTGGTAAAAAAATTCAACCATTAGGCCTCTATAGCCTTCTGGCCTTCACTGATTATGTAGACTGTTATTTCTGCTTCCCACTGAAATTCTTCAGTGAAATACTCAGGTGAAGGAAAGCCTAGCTATTAAGGCTAATTTCATATCTGCGTTTTTAAATCCAGCAGACTGTTTTGGCAGAGGAACAACCTGCCGGAGTTCACCATATCTGGCATAGACAGATAGGGCCATTTGAGCCAGCCAGTTTCTGGCATAAGTGCGGGGTTTTGGCTGGACAAAAAAACACTGCATGCACCAGTTTTTTGTCTGGGCAGTTTATGGTACTCATGCTGGAAAACAGCCAGATTCCCACCAGATCCCAATACAGTCAGTAGGGTCCATTGGTGGCAGTATTTGATTATGCTGGATACCGTGAACTCTGTCAGGCTGCCAGATTTAAAAGTAGTATTCTAAGGCTCTTTTCTACGTACATTCCGTGACCTAGGAGTCTCATTCATTTGTCATGGACTCTAGCATTTCTAACTGTTTAATCATCTAAATGGAGCACAACTGTCTGCCATCGATAAGCTAATGGGTGCAGATTCGATAACCGTTTGTGATCAGCTGGAAAAGTTTGTTCAGCCTGACTTTGGAGAAATGAAATATGTTATCACCTTGAGTCTAGAAGAGTCACTTAGTGGCTTTTTGCTCTGTCTAGTAGAAGGAGGTCCTGAGTAACGTCTATGAGGATTGAAAGGAGGTGATATCATCCCATGCAACGTATGTGACCTCATTCCACCCCAGGATTTTTTTTTTCGGCTTCTAGGTGGAATTATCCTTTAACATGCTTACTTTTTACAAAACAATACTTTTCTGGAAGCAGTTTCAGTAGATTTTGCTAAAACTCTTCACTGTTGCATAATAAATAACTAATTGTGTGCTTTAGAACCCAAGCACTCTTCATTCTGAGAAGTGTGATTTATAAAATAGCTTCCAAGTCACCCAGGTGTTGCAGTCTGAGACACCCTAGTGTTTTAGTCTTAAGGTTACTTCCAATGAATGCAATAACTCAAAGCAGAAGGTAATGTAATCTGGTAAATCTCATGCGTTCCCTCGATACGTAGTGGTGTCACCACTGTAATTTGCATTGGAAATTTCAAAGCAAGAGCACATTCTGCACATAGTCTGCTGGCTGAACTGAATGTCACACTTTCACCTGCTATGCATGTGAAAATCATCTGGCTGCTGTTCGTTAGCATTTATTCCAGTCATATTATGTGGATATATATTTATCCTGTCAGTGCACTGCGTTGTATAGTCACTTTTCGCCTCCTGATTCTGGTGAATTTATGGGATTTACACCTCATATGTTCTTCTTCTCAGGACATGCTTCAGAGTAAATGAAACGCTCTCATAAAAAAACATGCCACAATGTAACGGGTGGCTGACATTGTTCATAAAATAACATCTGCAAATGTATTTGTCGAGTAAAACATGTATCACTTTACAATGATTCCTCGTAAGTCCTAACTCCTCTGCAGGACTTTCATTCCAATCCATGTCAAGTTGTTGTTTTGTATTTTAAAATTAATTAGCAAATTTATCAATGTACATATGCAGTGGCAGGTTTGTGGTGCCCCCAATTCTACTCTGGGTCTCCCAGACACCATCGAGGTATCACCATATGTTGCTGCTCTCCAAAAGGAATGGTAAGGTATGGTACATCCAAATGGGAAATAAGTCCAGAAAGTCAGGGTCTGTAGTAAATCAGTGTGCTTCTTTACTGGAGGAATTAAGGTACAAAACAATACAGACAATGCATAGGGCTGTCTCCTCCCTGGCAGAAGAAGGGTTTGATGCTGAAGAAAGGCTGAAGATAGCTGTCCCACTCATTCAGAAGGCTGGTACCCTGGCCAAAGGCTGGAGGCCCAGGGTCAGTGGCAGAGTATCCCTGTCTCAGCATCTTCTTCTGGTCACTTAAGTAGTCTGGCAGAGTCTCCTCTTCTAAGCACTGTTCCCTAACTCCAGAACACTAGAGGCTCTGACTTATGTACAGCTGTAGCTGAACTAGAACCTTTTAGTGATAAGGGTGTGGAGAAACTTAGCACAAACAAATACAATGTTACACTTTCTGTCTCTCATAGACTTGCATTAGGGCTTCTAATGATACTCAATGGCAATGACACAGCAGTTTTTCCAGACAAAAACAGATTTTGAGATATATTAACACGGCAGCACCTGATATTCAAAAGGTCAGTCTGTGTGTTTTTGGTGGTAGACAAGTCTGGATTTTCCTTCCAAAACATGCTCGTCTTTAAACCTTATGGTAGCTATGGAAAATTACCAGCTTCTCTTTATTAGCTAGAAATAGAGATGAGCACAGTTTTGATTCGATTTGGCTACTTTGCCGAATTTTACAAAAGCGCATTTTTTGCAACATGGCTGGATTTCTTGCGATTACGCCATATAAAGGCAGTGGCTCAGACTAGGTCCCCTTAGTGACCACCATAAAAAGTCATATTGGTGGTCAATAAGGGTTAAAGTTGGACAATACATTTTTGTTAAGACGTGCCTCCAATAATAAATTGAACACAGGTTGTTCTGTTCCTTATGGCCCTAGTAATCAGCTATAATCTCTGTGGAAACCTTGTATGAATCTTGAACTCCCCTGCAGTGCCACCACAGGAGAACTTTGCACATTTCCTTTTGCAATCAATGGACTGTACATGTAACAAGTGGTCATATCTAGTTCTTTCCTCTGGATGAAGAACCTGAATGGGCACCTCATCCCTTCTGTTATCTCAAAATTTCCTTGATATGCTATTTAAAAATTGATTTGGTAAATTAGACTGTCCCTTTAACCAAAATGGCAGAAGAAATGTTGTTCTCAATAAAAAAAAAAACAGCAGCACACAATGAAACAAAAAATGATTTCTTAATTTGTTACCAGCAAAAGAAACTCTTACTGAAAGTTACATGCATGTGTCACTGATGTTTCCATCAGTGAATGTGAGCCAAAACTAGGTGTGGCTCTAAACTCAGATCAGGTGCAGATTTTCCATTATACCGTATGTCTGTATAGCTCCACTTTTGGTTTTGTCTCACAATCACTGATGGAAATCACTGACCAAAACACTGACGTGTGAATGAAGCATTGGTATTCCATATGATGTAGTGGATTTGTTTTATGGGTGTCATTTTCACATCTACTAAGCAGAAAAACTGATATACCATATAAACAACAATAATTACAGCATTATAAATTTTTTATAGTTTGAATGTTGATATTCATTCATATCATCAGTTTATGTTGAAATTCTTTGCATATTCTGTCATCTATAACTATTTTATATTTATGTCAATGGAGCTGTGTAAAAACTCCTTCTTTGCTGGCTGTAATTTTTTATCAATCCATAGGATAGGGGATACATATCAGATCGGTGGGGGTCCTACCACTGGGACCCCACTGATCTCAAGAACAAAGGCTCCATGTCCCCTATAGGCCCCCTGCTACTCCCCTGAAATGACTAGAGCTGCTGGTGGCACATGCACGTAGTCGTTTCATTCATTTCTATGGTAGCCCCAGATGATAGCCCCACTGTATGACCCCCACTGATCTAATAATTATCCCCTTTGGATGAAAAAAGTAGTATTATAAAGTAGTAGTATTATAATTATTATTTATGTACCATTGCCAACACATTTATTTTAAAGGCAAAAATGGAACTGGAACAGAATGAACTGTATTGAGGATCTATCCTCAGGGAACTCCACTCCCGAAACCTCTGCTGATCAGCTGTTTGAGAGCAGCTAGAGAAGGACATGATGAAATGTTTGAGACTGCACAGGATTAGCTCACCAAGTGAACCTTTTGTGTGTGGGTGAGTGGAGGGGCACCATGTTGTGCCATGCTGACAGATGCAAGTGTCAACCTGCTGTTGTCTGAGATTAAGAACCAGGTGCTCCCTCTCCAGTGTGCCTAGGACCTTAAGGTGGCTCTTTGCACTTTGTTACGTGAAAAACATTGAAGGTGGAATCTTTCCTTCATTATTGTTTACTGGACAAGCAACTAAATTTAAATCGCTTTGAGTAAAGACAAGTTAAAACTGGTTTATGTTGTTTTGGCAGAGAATGTGTTTTTGTATTTGTAGCATTTGTTACATACTACGGCCTATTAATAATTCTCATATATGACACGGCTGCTGGCAAGCCAAATTCAGGAGAAAGAGAGGAAAGCAATTTTAATTCGGATATTTTCGCTAGATTTTTCTGAGGCAAGCCAGCTGCCGCTGCAAGGGAATTTTGGGTATTGCATAACTACCATACACTCTTTGCAGAAGCCCTAAAATCAATAACTCAGAAGCTGCAGTGCTGGATTCAGGCATGGGAATAACACAGCACTGTACACTTATATAGTCTGGGTTGCAGGTAGTTAGACCTGAATTATCCAAAAGGGTAGGTCATCAGTAAGTCTTGAAAAACCCATTTCATTTGGCAAATGGAAATGGACTGTCAAACGTTGACAATCCCTTTTATACTGCTATATATATATGTCTAACACAAAGATGTACAATTTTTGCTATAAAAAAGTTTTTTATTTAAGGAATCACATCTGTCAGAAAGAGGTATTTTTAGAATCTAATATTCATAGAATTTTTTTTTAGAAATGTTGGCTCTCTTTGCTTTTTCATTTGAGCAGTACTATACCATTGAAAATTAAATACAAAGTAGCAACTTCTGTAGCAGTCTACACAAATGATAGGGCTTCCTATATAGAGTGGTAATACAGTGTCCCTGTGAGAAGAATATATTATCTGCAGGGCAATCCCAATGAAACTAGTAGATGTAGAATTGTGATAACAGTATACCAGCTGTATTTTGGTGGGCCTACAAAAAGAGGCCCACAGAAGAGTAATGCAATGTTTGATGCCCTAATTGAATCACTCATCCCCTTTCCTTGCAGACTGCAGTGAATGGTCTGACTGAAAAAGTGATACAAGGCTGTTTGCTGTGAAAAAGGTCCAAATAAAGAGCCAGGACAAGATGTAGAATACATGGAGTGAATTCAAAATGTTTTTTATAATATGTGATTTATCTTATATTATATAGGTGAGGGGGCCTATCTTTTAGGCAATGCCCGGTACATGGCTGCCACCCTGAAAGCCATCATATTGGATCAAGGGCAAAGTTTTCCAATGAGAAGGGGGTAATGTAGCATATCAAAGACCAGAATTTTCTTGGGATCGATCGCCTCAATCAGATATGCAATATCTCTTGTGGTTCAAAAGTTATCAACACAGAAAATTGCAACAACTGTGAATTTCTCCTGTAATGCATGTTCAATGTATTGTCCCTGGTGCTGAACACAGAACTTTGAATCTTTGAACTTTCTGTTTCTTGTGGCAATTGATTTTTGAGAAAATAATGGTCTTCTTTGATATGCTTTTGATCCAATATGGCGGCTTTCAAGATGAAGTCCATATTAATACATTTTTTAAAGGTGTTTTAAGGTGTTTTGTAAAGTGTACTTTCAATCACTCTAGTAAAACCTGGCCTATGACCTAGTAACATTAGATGTGTATTAGAAACACAGAGATGAGCAATCTCTAAATAGCTTAATCGAAATCAGTTATCATTAAGTGAAGAAAATGGTGCCATGTCAAATTCACAATACCTGGTTTTAAGCCACTCACTACTTGTGGGGATGGAAATCATTCTAATAAGATGATGTTAGAATGTTGTAACTGATTTGAATCTGGTGGTCTTGGCTTGAATTCCAGATATATAAGTTTCCCAGTATGAAAATACTTCATTCTGGGTCCAACTGGCAGTCTTTGCATTAGTAAAATGAGTCCAAAATGGATAATAGGACATAAAAAATTATGTCTCCCCCAGGTCATGGTAGCCTCTCCAAATGATGTCAGTAAATTAGTCAGTAGTATTTTATGTGGACTGTCTACATGAGAAACTACTAGAAGGATAAACCATGTATAATCATCTTTCAGCAAGTAATAAATGAGTGTCTTGCATGTGAGCAATACACGGAATTCAATACAGCTACTATAGTATAGTGCTTATATAAATAGATGGTGAAAAATGTACTTTATTCAGTCAGATTTTGTATGCATATTTGTAAATATAAATTAAAAAATCTGTATAATTCAACCCCCCCCCAAAAAAAAAATAAAATAAAAATAAAATAAAAAATAATGATAATAACTATTGAAAATGCATCATGTTTATGGAGCCTTTAAGGGGTTGTCTCACTTCAGCACATGGCATTTATTACACAGGCAAAGCTAATACAAGCCACTTACTAATGTATTGTGATTGTCCATTTTGCCTCCTCACATTATACACTGCTCGTTTCCATGGTTTAGATCATCCTATAATCCAGCAGTGGTGGTCATGCTTGCACATTATAGGAAAAGTGCCGGCCTCTCTGGAGGCCATGACCCTGGGAGGCTGGCACTTTTTCCTATAGTGTGCAAGCAGTTGATCATAGTGTGTAGTCATCATTTTTTGGTGAACCTGTGTTCATATACAATAGCCAATCTAGCTTTGTTAGAAATAGATTGTCATGTACTGTGTGATGTCTAATTTGCATTTTTTAAACATTTATATGCTAACCAATTTAAAGTTTCTTGGATTCTCACTGTAATAAAATTGGTTTGTATCCATGCATCTAGTTTGGGGATACTCAAGTCCTTTGTGCGTCACTGGTTTAATTGTTTCCATTATATTTTCTTTTACCTATGTACTATATTGCAAAATGACTGGACTGTTTGTAGTAAATTGTATGTATTAAAGTATATTTCTAGCAGAAGCAAGCTAACAATAACAGCTATACATGTAATACGTGTTCAGACCACAAAAATAGCAATAGCTGGATATCTCTTTGGTCTCCTACTCTAGAAACTGTTTAAATGCCTTGATAGGACTATTTCATTGTAGCAACTATAGCTTCAGTGGTTGGCTTTTCTGAACTTTCTATCTTCCTGTGAACAGAATTCCTTAAACCAGCATTTTAGTCTGGAAGATGAATTGTTATAGAAATATATGAGGTCCTTTTGAGATTAAAAGGGGAGAAGTGAGGTTGAGTGTGGTTTGGATGGTAAATTCTATTGTATGTGCCTGGAGCTTTCGGTAAATGTACACTAACAACAAAGTGTGAAAGACCCTAATCTACTTATGTTTACAGTACCTAACAGGGGGCATTTCATGCTATTTTAAGTTATAAAACCATCTAATGAAATAATTGATGTTTCTTTTTCCTTTTTTAAAATGATCTCAATGGCCTTTATCTCAAAGGACACATATTCTTAATGTATGCCTAGTCCATCTACGCCTGTTCTCCTGTCATCAAATAAAAACCCCAATGACAATAGGCAAAAGTATAAGAAAGTAAAAAATGAAACAAAAATAAAATTTGGAATAATTCACTGTACACCATAGATATATAATGTGAATTTAATCTTGACTATGTAAAAAATATATACACACAGGTCAAAAATGTATAACTCAATTTTGGAGGTACTTTGAAGAGTACATTATATTAGAAAGCTGCTTAAAAACACCCAATTATTGTACAGTGTTTATGCCTAGTGCGGGATTTGAGGAGTGGTCCATGATTTAGAGATTCAAAAGAACACAGCAGAAAGAAGTTCAGCTCTGCCATTTCAGGTCATGCACTAGTTGTAGCATACTACATCAGGTTTTCCTGGAGTGGTCCTTTAGATATTCAATCCTATTTATAAGGAAATTTCTGAATCTCACCTTCTCCCTGCGAGGGCTCTCCAAAAATACTGCTTGTATTCCCTTAGTAACTTGTTCCTCATCATGTTTAATTATATTGTGTGGCTGTTTGTAGACCATAATGTTATTAACATCAACCTCTAATCTATCAGATACATAGGGCAGCCATGAATAATATAGGCCTACAGTATTTTTTATGTATTTTTGAAGTGTTCCTATACAGTCTAACACAGTGCAAGAATTTGTAGGGGCATGTCCTGTTCACAAGAGGATTAGTAACACCCTGTTTTCAATTTATTCATTCATACATGTCCATTAGGATTAACAGAAGATCGGCATAATGCAGCATTCATTATGGGGAATACAGGTATTTATTAGAATAGACATGTCAGGAGAGGTGATAAGTTGTCTTTAATATATCTGACAATATCTGACATTAGTTAATGTCTTCTCCCAATGATGGATCCTAACACCCCCAGACACTGTACTGCATTTGATGATTTTAGCTGCTTGATCCAATGAAACACAATGAAATCCATAAAACATATGAATATTTTATTCTGTTTGAAAATCAAGGGGTCGAAAACTAAAAAGAAGAAATATGCTTCTATAACTGCACAAAAGTAACAAAGGCAATTGTAATTCAGGAAGAGACATTGGTGATTAAAGGGGTTGTCTGAGATTTTCATATCGATGACCTATCCCCACTATATCAGAGTAGTGGGGATCCAACTACTTGTACCCATGCTGATCAGTGCTCCACTGTGGTCTCTTCCTAGACCAGTGACATCACATTCATTGGTTACACGGCCTAGGTTACATGACAGCTCAGTTCCTTTCAAGTGAATGGGCCAAAGCTGCTTTACAATGTATGGTGCTGTGCTTGGTAAGCTATAAGGAAGACACAGGCACTCACAGGAGCACCACAGCCTTATGAAACGGCTGATCGGAAAGGGTTCCAGGAGTCAGACCCCCACTGATCAGATACTTATGACCTATTTTGGTAAGCTATGAGGAAGACACAGGCGCTTACTGGAGCACCATATTCTCTTGAAATGGCCGATCAGCAAGGGTCCAAGGAGTCGGACCCCCACCAATCAGATATTTATGACCTATCTTGGTAAGCTTATGAGGAAGACACAGGCGCTCACTGGAGTAACGTATTCTTTTAAAATGGCTGATCGGCAAGGGTTCCAGGAGTCGGACCCCCATAGATTAGAAATTGATGACCTACCTCTTGAGAATATGAAAATCCCAAGCAGCTCCTTTAAGTTGAATCCAGTATTTTATGCTTTCCTATTGTATTATAGCAATCTTCACACTACAGTTATATCATCATTGCTAGTAAATTATAGCATGTTGCTTTGTAGACATTTAATACCATGTTCTCATAATGTTAATTTACGTAAACCACAAGGAACTGCTGTAGTATTTCAAGCTGGACAGCAGACACATGTATACTAACCATTACAATGGACTGTGTGTTAAGCAGGCTTGAGTCCCTCCTAATTGGTCTAATTTAATAATACTGATCTCAGTACAGTCTGAGCAATCTCCAAGCTTCATAGATCTGGTATTCATAATTTAGCTTTCAGATGCACATGGAAGTTGCCAGTAACTGGCTGAGCCAAATTTCTATGTTCTGAAAAAGACTTTCTTGACAAAGAACAGGATATAGTGTAATTCTGATCGGGCGTGATTGATCATCATAAGAAAATGCTATAGTTCTATTCCCTGGACATGATCTGCAATGCTTTCTATGGAAAGAACCCCAAAGCAAATGCACAGGAAACTCAAGAAATATGTTTGGATTTTGTTAAAGCATTTTGACAGAACACGCTAACAGAGATTATTTCTACGTAGATAAATTTCATACATTTTGCAAAATCAGTGGGCATGCACTGTTACAATAGTAAATGAAATGTCACCGTCACAAAATGTTTATTTACAAAGAAAAGCTCTAATGGCTCCAGTTCAAATATAAAGATATCCTTTCAGGTCAGTGTTTTATGTTCTCCAGTACCGATGACGCTAATAAACGTCCCCATCTTGTACCATAGTCTGTCGAAACAGCAGCTTTTTGATGAATGCTTATATTTTCTGGCAAATGTGTAGTCTTGATTTTGAAGAATATGTGGCGTCTTTCCATATTTTACAAGACAGGCCTTTAGCACAGTCACATCTCTGAAATATCTCCAAACCATGAGATCCTTTTTTTCTTAGTTTTGTGCAAACCTCCCCTTGACGTAATACAGGTTTACAAATTTTGGTCCAGAAATGTCGAGCGCAGCAATATCCTTCGATACAATCGGTTGACCGCAGACAAGGATCTCCTTCATGCCCTGCCAAAAAGTATAGGATTGATTCCAGTTTTATTAAGGACTCTTAGTAAACTTGTCAGTAACATGCATTTACACAATTATTCCTTTCTTAAAGGGGTTCTGATACTTTTCAATAAAACCGTCTCACCTGAGACATGTGCGCTTGCCAGTTGTACATCACAGCTTTGGTCACATCTTCACAGTTTTGGTCACATCTTCATAGGTGAGGAAATTGATGAGCCTCTAAATGCAACTAAGGTGATGTCATTGCACCTTATTGCTCCCAGAGCCTCAGCTCACTGCCCTTCATGCCACCTCACTGACTGACAGAGCCAAGTAGGAAAGATATACTCAATTCTGAAGTCCCATGAGAGCTCTTTCAGTGCATATACTGTACAGGGTGGCATGAAGTGTAGTGACCAGAGCCTCTCGGAGCCACAAGGTGCAATGAAACTGCCCTTGTTGCTCCTAAGGGTTCATTTGCATATTATAAAACAAACATACATTTTCTCAAGAATGAGGGCAACTAGGAAGATGGGACCAAGACCATAATGTTCAACTGTCAAAGGCATGTGTCTCAGGTGAGATGGTTTTATTGTGACATATCATGTAACATATCCTTTAACAGGAGGATGTACAGAGCAAAAGTAAAGAGGTTTTACAGGACATGTTTCAGACCCCCACTGATCTAACATTGATGGCCTGTCCTTAGGATTATATCAGGGAGTCCAAAACCTGGCACCCATACTGCTCAGCTAAATATAGTGGCCATGACATGGTCCACCTCATTGTTTAATAGGTACAGTGCCATAAACTTGGTAGTGGCTGTACTAGGTATTGCAGCTTAATCCCATTTACTTGAATGGGAATGAGCTGTAATTAGATTCAGTTCGCTGGTAAAAAAAAAAATAAAGCTGGGACTACATGGCCACATGTTACACATGACAGCAAATTGCAGAACAGTCAAGCGAAAAAAAAAAAAACCTAGTTGGGCTTCTAATTGATCTGATATCTAAAGACCGGGTTCACATATACCATTTGTGTCTGCCACTTTATTCAGGCTGAAAGGTGCATTCTTCCTCCAGACTAATGTAGTATAAAAAGAAAAACTGAAGTTTTCCACTTTCACATACAATTTTATTATTTGCAAGTTTAGTTTGCAGTCAGTTTACACCTGATAACACAGCGTAAAATGCTGCATCCAAAATTGTACCAAAATTGCCTTTAAAATATGATACACGTTTATAGATTCATATTTCCTGATGAATGTTTATTATGTTGCACAGATTGACTGGAACCAGTGGCGTAGCTATCAGGGAAGGGGGCCCGAGCTCAGAAGGGGCCCCAAAGCAGTACTGAATCCTTTTATTACAGGTTTCCCCTATTTACAGCTGTGCTGTTCTTCATGTACAGTCCAACAGGTACATGTTCAGCAGGTACTACATAAAGCTGCAGCACTGGAGCTCCTCCCACTGAGGGTCCCCGCTCAGTGAGGAGCAGGCACAGTACACTTCCGCCATGCTGTCTCCTCCTCCTATGGCCGTTTTCACTTTGGGATCCACAGTACTGGCACAACACCTGCCAGTACTGCTTTTTGTTTTCTATTGGCTGGCAGCTTACTATGACATCTGCTGCTAGCCAATAGTGGAATGTCATGGGATCAAGCCCCACCCCCAGCAGGAAGCTAATGTACAACAGAGTGGCTGTACACAGAGCTCTAAGATGCCTGATCCCCCCCCTCCCCATGTGTCCTGTTCTCTAACCCCCATAGTAGGTTACTTATTAACCCCTCCACTGCTGTCCCTGGATGGTACAGAGGGCTGATGGCACCTACCGCTCCAGGCTGCCTGTGAGGACAAGACGTCAGCTGTCTACAAGAAAGATAAGTGTCTGTGTGTAGAAATAGGTGTATAAGTATGTTCATGTGTGTGTATATGTATATATATATATATATATATATATTTATATATGTGGTGAGCTCATGTATAAGTGTGTCCATGTTCGTGGTGACTGTGTATGAATGAGTCCATGTATGTGGTCAGCGCATGTATGAGTGCATCTATGTATGTGGTGAGTGCATCTATGTATACAGTGAGCACATGAATGAATGCATCTATGTATGTGGTGAGCACATGTATGAGGCGTCCATGTATGTGGTGAGTGTATATATCAGTGCATCCATGTAAGTGGTGAACATGTGTATGAGTGCATCCATGTAAGTGGTGAACGTGTGTATGATTGCATCCATGTAAGTGGTAAGCGTGTGTATGTGTGCATCTATGTCAGTGGTGAGCGTGTATATGAGTACATCTATGTATGTGGTGAGCACATGTATGAGGCGCCTATGTATGTGGTGAGCACAAGTATGAACATGTACATTAAATTGGGAGGGGAATACAAAAATTTGCTGGGGGGGGCCCAGTCAGTTCTAGCTACACCCCTTACTGGAACAGTAATGGTTACAGGGTTCTTTCAATGGACTTGTAGGGCAGTACATCCTTACAACTACTCTGTCTCAAATAACTTAATCCTCCAGCTCATGGCAAAATAACCACTAATCAGAGGACAGAGAAGACAAATTGGCAGGACATCAAGCTTGCTTTTCTAACGTGCCTTGAAAATGTATTCATACCCCTTAAACTTTTCCACATTTTTTACATTACACCCACAAACTTGAATGTACTGTATTTTATTGGAATTTTATGTGATAAACCAACACAAAATAGCAAATATGTGTTAAGTGAAAAGAAAATGGAGAACGTCTGTGAACAGCAATTTTCAACTCTTGGAACAGATTCACAATGGGATTAAGGTCTGGATTTTGACTGGGCCATTCTAACACATCAATATACTTTTGATCTAAACTGTTCCATTGTAGCTATGGCTGTATGTTTAAGGTCATTGTCCTGGTGGAAGGTAAACCTCCATCCCAGTCTTTTGCAACCTCTAACAAGTTTTCCACCAGGATTACCCTGTATTTGGCTCCATCCATCTTTACACCAACTTTGAACAGCTTTCCTGTCCCTTTTGATGAAAAGCATCCCCATAGCATGATGCTGCCACCACCACCATATTTCACAGTGGGGATGGTGCATTCAGGGTAAAGTGCAGTGTTAGTTTTCCACCACACATTTTGCATTTATCCAAAAAGTTCAACTTCTTCCATATGTTTGCTGTGTCCCCTGCATGGCTTGTGGCAAACTACAAATAGTGCTTCTTATGGTTTGCTTTAAAAAAGGTCTTTCGTTTTGCCACTCTTCCATAAAGGCCACGTTAGTGACTAATAGTTGTCCTGTGGACAGATTCTCCCACCTGAGCTGTGGATGGCTACAACTCCTCCAGAGTGACCATGGGCCTATTGGCTGCTTCTCTAACTAGTGCTGACCTTTCCTGGGCTGTCAGTTTAGGTAGATGACCATGTCTTGGTAGGTTTGCAGTTGTGCCTAAATGTCACGCTCTGGTGTGGAGGGTATAGCCACACCAAGCGTAAGAGGGAAGGGAAAAGAACCAAACAAGGGAAATGGTCACCTCCTGCAGGTAACCCTGAAACTAGGTCCTGGCTGACTACCAGTATGAACAGGCCTTAGTTGTAGTAGAGTTCATACACAGGAACCTAATAACACCTGACCCTATAGAACCCTGCTACTAGTGATAGGGGAAGGAGTCAACCCATTCCTCCAAAAGGACGGACGAACAGGAGACTCCAGAAGGCAAAACCACAACAGGGAAAAGTAGGATAAACAGAATAGGGAAAATGACATAGTAACATAGTAACATAGTTTGTAAGGCCAAAAAAAGACATCTGTCCATCCAGTTCAGCCTGTTTTCCTACAAGTTGATCCAGGGGAAGGCAAAAAAAACCCCTGTGAGGTAGAAGCCAATTTTCCTCACTTTAGGGGGAAAAATTCCTTCCCGACTCCAGTCAGGCAATAAGAATAACTCCCTGGATCAACGACCCATCTCTAGTAACTATAACCTGTAATATTATTACCCTCCAGAAATACATCCAGGCTCTTCTTGAACTCTTTTAGTGAACTTACCATCACCACCTCCTCAGGCAGAGAGTTCCATAGTCTCACTGCTCTTACCGTAAAGAATCCTCTTCTATGTTTATGTACAAACCTTCTTTCCTCCAGACGCAGAGGATGGCCCCTCGTCACAGTCACAGTCCTGGGGATAAATAGATGATGGGAGAGATCTCTGTACTGACCCCTGATATATTTATACATAGTTATTAGATCTCCCCTCAGTCGTCTTTTTTCTAAAGTGAATAAGCCTAATTTTGATAATCTTTCTGGGTACTGTAGTCCACCCATTCCAGTTATTACTTTAGTTGCCCTCCTCTGAACCCTCCCCAGCTCTGCTATGTCTGTCTTGTTCACAGGAGCCCAGAACTGTACACAGTACTCCATATGTGGTCTGACTAGTGATTTGTAAAGTGGCAGGACTATGTTCTCATCACGGGCATCTATGCCTCTTTTGATGCAACCCATTATCTTATTGGCCTTGGCAGCAGCTGTCTGACACTGGTTTCTGCAGCTTAGTTTGCTGTTCACTAAAATTCCTAGGTCCTTTTCCATGTCAGAGTTACCCAATGCTTTACCATTTAGTATGTACTGGTGACTTGCATTATTCCTTCCCATATGCATAACCTTACATTTGTCAGTGTTAAACCTCATCTGCCACTTTTCTGCCCAAGCCTCCAATCTATCCAGATCCTGCTGTAGCACTGCACTGTCCTCCTCTGTGTTAATTACTTTACACAGTTTAATGTCATCTGCAAAAATTAATATTTTACTGTGCAAGCCTTCTACAAGATCATTAATAAATATATTGAAGAGAATAGGACCCAATACAGACCCCTGTGGTACCCCACTAGTGACAGTGACCCAATCTGAGTATGTACCGTTAATAACCACCCTCTTTTTTCTATCACTAAGCCAGTTACTTACCCACATACAGACATTTTCTCCCAGGCCAAGCATTCTCATTTTGTATACTAACCTTTTATGTGGTACAGTGTCAAACGCTTTGGAGAAGTCCAAATATACGACATCCATTGAGTCGCCGCGGTCAAGTCTAGAACTTACCTCCTCATAGAAACTGATTAAATTGGTTTGACATGACCGATCCCTCATGAAGCCATGCTGATATGGAGTAATTTGCTTATTTTCATTGAGGTACTCCAAGATAGCATCTCTCAGAAAACCTTCAAACAGTTTACCCACAACAGAAGTTAAACTTACCGGCCTATAGTTCCCGGGCTCTGTTTTTGGACCCTTTTTGAATATTGGCACCACATTTGCTATGCGCCAATCCTGTGGAACACTCCCCGTCAGTATAGAGTCCTTAAATATCAGAAATAAGGGTCTGTCGATTACATTACTTAATTCTCTTAGGATACGGGGGTGTATGCCATCCGGTCCTGGTGATTTGTCTATTTTAATATTTTTAAGACGTTGCTGCACCTCTTCCTGGGTCAGAGAGGACACTTTTAAAGGGGAATTTACTTTTATACTCTGCATTTCATCTGACATTTTATTTTCCTCAGTGAATACAGTGGAGAAAAAGTTATTTAGTAGCTTCGCTTTCTCCTCATCGCTCTCTGCTACTCCCCCCCTCATTACTCTGTAAGGGGCCGACACCTTCAGGTTTATACTTTTTAGTATTTATATAATTGAAGAACATTTTAGGGTTAGTTTTACTCTCTTTGGCGATTAATCTCTCGGTCTCTAGTTTGGCTGTTTTTATGTGTCTTTTACATATTCTATTTTTTCCTTATAGTTTTTCAATGCTTCCTCACTCCCCTCCTGTTTTAGTGATTTAAATGCTTTCTTTTTGTCATTTATTGCTTTCTTTACAGTTCTATTTATCCACATTGGTTTTTTCTTGTTTCTTATTATTTTATTCCTATATGGTATGTACCTCTCACAATTAGATATTAGGATGCTTTTAAAAATATCCCATTTTGTGGCTGTATTTTTATTTTTGAGGACTTTGTCCCAGTTAGTTAGGCCTATGGCCTCTCTTAGTTGGCTAAATTTTGCTGTTTTGAAGTTTGGTATTTTTGTTCCTCCCTGAAGAAACGCTCTTTTGAATGACAATTGGAAGGTTATTATGTTATGGTCACTGTTTCCCAGGTGTCCCCCAACCTGCACACCTGTTGTTCTGTCAGGTCTATTGGTTAATACTAAGTCCTGTATGGCCGTCCCTCTAGTGGGGTCCTGAACCAGTTGGGAAAGGTAATTGTCTTTGGTTATTTCCAAGAACCTGTTTCCTTTATGAGATGTACAGGTTTCAGTTTCCCAGTCTATATCTGGGTAGTTGAAGTCCCCCATAATAACGACATCATTATGATTTGCTGCCTCGTCTATTTCATTTAGAAGTAGATTTTCTGTGGTCTCTGATATATTGGGTGGTTTATAATAAACCCCTATTAGTATTTTATTATTGTTTTTGGCTCCATTTATTTCTACCCACAGTGACTCCACATCTTCATGTCCCTCACTTATATCTTAATGCAGATATTGCAGCAACCGGATCTGAGCCGAGAACCACACCACACACAACAATGTCAGCAGAAAGTATAAACCGCAAAGAATACTGGGAGAGGAATGGATAAATAGGGGAAAGACAATCACCACACCCGCAACAGCTGAGGGGAAGGGGTGTGGTAAACAGCAACCAAACCAAGAGGAAAACATGTCAAATTATGTCACTTTTGAAAGTCTAGCCGATCGCCTGCAACCTGATGCAGGCACGTTCGTGACACTAACTCATTCCATTTTCGCATAATGAATTGAACAGTGCTTCAGATGAGATGTTCAGACCTTGAGATATTTTTTACAACTTAAACTTTATTTACACTTCTCCACAACTTTATCCCTGACCTGTCTGTTGTGTTCCTTGGTTTTCATGATGCTGTTTGATCACCAATGTTCACTAACAAACCTCTGAGGCCTTCACAGAACAGCTGGAGTTATACTGAGAATAAATTACACACAGGTGGACTCTAATTACTAATTAGGTGACTTGTGAAGGCAATTGGTCATACTGAATATTATTTAGGGGATTCAGAGTATAAGAGGCTGAATACAAATGCACGCCACATTTTCTGGATATTTATTAAAAATAATCAAAAACGGTGTATCATTTTCTTTTCACTTCACACATACATGCTTCTTCGTGTTGGTCTATCACATAAAATCCCAATAAAACACATTTAACTTCGTGGGTGTAATGTGAAACAATGTGGTAAAGTTCAAGGGTTATGAATACTTTTTCAAGGCACGGTATGTGTCTGTTGAATTATTCATATTTTTGTGAAAATAACTTTAAGTGGCAAACATCTTCAAATGAAATGTATAATCTTACCTTTTATATGTGGCATTTTGGAATTATGCCTTCCAATATTCTGCCAACCCAAATCCTTGTTAGGCATGTGACTGTTCTTCTTTGGGCTTCCTTCAAGTTCCGGAATATGAGGTGTCAGGATAGTCTCAGCTACTGGAATACATATACCTGTGAAAAAAATAATTTTCAGATACCATAAATTTATCAGTAAGCTATAATGTTTAACTTCATCTGTGAACATAAAGAGTAAACTATTGAAATAAGGTGAAAACATGGCCAATAAATCAAATATGATCATTAGTGATGAGCGAACATGTTGCTGAACACCGCGTGTGCTCGAGCGCCATGCTCGTGTCTTCTCCCTGCACGCTAATTAGCCAATTAGCGTGCGGGAAGGTGCTGGCATTCACTGTAATGCCAGTAGCCATGTTAGCTACTGGTATTACAGTGATTGGCTGGCCGGGAACGCGTCATCGGGTGCTATAAAGCACCCGGTGACATGTGACCGGATCATACCGAGCAGGGAGAGCTGCTGCAAGCAGGGGCAGACAGAGTAGGAACAGAAGAACGCTAGGCAGGGATAGAATTTCTGTTTCAAAGACCCAAAAGCCCTTTTAACGGCTATTATATCTTGCTGGGAAACTTTTTATTTTATTTTGGGGGTGTAAAAATAGCGCTAGGTGGCCTGAAATTAACGCCACCTATGCAGCTGCTGCATGCTGTATGATACTCTCTGTATACTATATACCTGACATCCTTTGCTATTATTTCTGCTGTTAAGCTTGCAGTACCTCTTTTGTGTCTTGCTGTATAACATTTGCGTAAGAAGGGACTTGTGTAGGGATAGGATTTGGTTAGGCAGGGCTAGTATTTCTGTTCAAAAGTCACAAAAGTCCATTGTTATATCTGGCTGCATTTTTTTTTCTTTTGGGGCAAAAAGAACGCAAGTGTGCCCTGACACTACCAGTACGTCCACAGCATGTGTATTAGAACCTTTCAAAAGTCTATATACCTGACATCCGTTGGTATTTTTTCTACCGTTAATTTAGGCCGCAGTTCCTCATTTGCGTCTGCAGTTTAACTTGCGCACGGAGGGAACTATACTGTAGGGATAGGATTTGGCTTGGTAGGGCAGGTGTTTCTGTTCCAAAGTCACAAAAGTCCATTGTTATATCTGGCTGCATTTTTTTTTTCTTTTGGGGCAAAAAGAACACAAGTATGCCTGACACTACCAGCACGTGCACAGCTTGTTTATTAGAACCTTTCAAAAGTCTATATACCTGACATCCATTAGTAATTTTTCTGCTGTTAATTTTGGCCGCAGTTCCTCATTTGCGGCTGCTCTATAACGTTTGCGCATTCTAAATATTTGACATTCGGTGAAATTTTTCTGATCTTACACTTAATAAAAATCTGCACTACTGTACTTTTGACAAAGTTGCATATATACTATATAATATGCGCAAGGCGAGCAGTAAGGGACGGGGAAGTAGGCGTGCTGCTGATGGTGAACGCAAAGGCCATGGCTCTGGGCGCGGTGAAACTGTGCCTGCTGGCAGAGCCCAAGAAACAAAGTCATCCAAAACTCCTAGCTTCATGTCACAGTTTGCAGGGCAGCGCAAGACACAACTCTTGTCGCCACACCAGTGCGAGCAGGTAGTCGATTGGATTTCAGCTGATAATGCTTCCAGTCAGTTAAGCACCACCCCTTCTTCCACAAAGTCCAGTCTCAGTAGCCAAGAGTCTGGGCAACCGCATCCTCACCCTGATCCTCCTTTCTCCCACCATGCAGAGTCTGGGCAAAGAACTAATTCCACATTCGGATATTCCGAGGAGCTTTTTTCATCACCGTTCCTTGGCTTGGTCCTCTGGCCAAGGCCGCTTGAAGTGGGACATGAGGAGATATTGTGCCCTGATTCCCAACCTATTGAGCAAACACAGTCTGAAGACGATGACGGTGGGGAACAGCAAGTAGCGTCTCACGAGGTGCATGATGATGATGAGACACAATTGCCAATAAGTCAAGGGCAACTAGTGCCTCAAGAGGTTGTTGATGAAGATGAGACGCAGTTAAGTCAGGTTCTTGTTAGCTCACCATGTCAGGAGGAGGAACAGAGTGAGGAAGTGGAAGAGGAGGTGGTGGAAGATGAAATCGCTGACCCAACTTGGGAAGGTGGCAAGCCGAGCAAGGACAGCAGTACAGAGGGGGAGGGATCCGCAGCAGTGCAACAGGCTGGAAGAGGCAGTGGGGTGGAAAAAGGGAGAAGACAGGCCATGCCAACCAGGCCCGCAACTGTTCCCCGGAGAAGCCCCCTGCGGAAAGCACCCTTGCCAAGGGTTAGGTGTTCTGCAGTTTGGCGTTTTTTTGAGAAAAGTGCTGACGATAAACGGATTATAATTTGCAACCTGTGCCATACCAAGATGAGCAGGGGCGTAAACACCAGCAACCTGACCACCACCAGCATGATCCGACACATGTCAGCAAAGCACCCTAAAAGGTGGGCCGAACGCCTGGGTCCACGATCTGCAGGTCACACCACTGCCTCCTCTTCTCCTCTGTTAACTGCTATCTAAGACGCAGGCATAGATGCCTCCCGCCCTGCACCTGAACCGTTTCAAGAACCCTCAGCCAGCACGTCCTCTACAGTGTCCCAGCACAGCGTTCAAATGTCCTTACCCCAGGTATTTGAACGCAAGCGCAAATACCCTGCCACCCACCCACAGGCCATAGCACTAAACGCGCAACTTTCCAAATTGCTGGCCCTGGAAATGTTGCCGTTTCGGCTGGTGGACAGCGAGGCTTTTCGCAGCCTGATGGCGACGGCTGTCTCTCGTTATGCAGTCCCCAGCCGCCACTATTTTTCCCGGTGTGCCATCCCCGCCTTACACCAGCATGTGTCCAGAAACATAACCCGTGCTCTGACCAACGCAGTTACTGGGAAGGTCCACTTAACAACTGACACATGGACAAGCGGTTCTGGCCCGGGACGCTACATTTCCCTGACGGCACACTGGGTGAATGTTGTGGAGGCTGGGAGCGAGTCATACCCTGGGATGGCACAGGTGCTACCCATGCCAAGGATTGTGGTGAAATACCAGCTGCAACACTGTCGGTGCCTTTCCAGTCAGCTTCCGCTCTTCACAAGGGACGAGTGGGCAATGATGTCTGACCTCTGTGAGGTTTTACGCAACTTTAATGAATCTACACAGATGGTGAGCGGAGATAATGCAATTATCAGCGTAACCATCCCACTTCTGTGTGCTAAAAAGCTCACTGCTCACAATAAAGGCGGACACTCTGCATGTGGAAAAGTCTCTGATAAGTTCCATAGTGTCACAAGGAGGGAGA
Source organism: Rhinella marina (assembly GCA_900303285.1). Classification (NCBI taxonomy): domain Eukaryota; kingdom Metazoa; phylum Chordata; class Amphibia; order Anura; family Bufonidae; genus Rhinella; species Rhinella marina. Next base: position 151,039 of record ONZH01028367.1, on the reverse strand, counting down.
AGTTTTGGAAGATGATGAATGAGTACCTAGCTGACCGTGTCAACGTCCTCAGCGATCCCTCTGTGACTAAACCATAATTATTTCGACGGTCAGCACAGCACAAGCATGTCACCCACAATTTTATCGACGGTCAGCTCAGTAGCAGCATGTCAACCATCATTTTTTCGACGGTCAGCTCAGCAGCAGCATGTCAACCATCATTTTTTTACATGGTCAGCTCTGCTGCATGTCAATTATAATTTTTAACATGTTCAGCTCTGCTGCATGTCAACCATAATTTTTAACACATTCAGCTCTGCCGCATCTCAACCATAATTTTTAACATGTTCAGCTTTGCTGCATGTCATCCATAATTTTTTTACACAGTCAGCTCTGCTGCATGTCAACCATCATTTTTAACATGTTCAGCTTTGCTGCATGTCAACCATAATTTTTTACATGTTCAGCTCTGCTGCATGTCACCCATAATTTTTAACACGTTCAGCCCTGCTGCATGTCAACCATAATGTTTTACCACACTCAGCTCTGCTGCATGTCACCCTTTTTTTTTTTTTAGACGGTCAGCTCTTCTGCATATCAACCATAATTTTTAACACATTCTGCTCTGTTGCATGTCAACCATAATTTTTTACACGTTCAGCTCTGCTGCATGTCACCCATAATTTTTAACACGGTCAGCTCTTCTGCATGTCAACCATAATTTTTAACACGTTCAGCTCTGCTGCGTGTCAACCATAATTTTTTACACGGTCAGCTCTGCTGCATGTCACCCATAATTTTTAACACGGTCAGCTCTGCTGCATGTCAACCATAATTTTTAACACGTTCAGCTTTGCTGTATGTCAACCATACTTTTTTTACACAGTCAGCTCTGCTGCATGTTAACCATAATTTTTAACATGTTCAGCTTTGCAGCATGTCAACCATAATTTTTACACGGTCAGCTCTGCTGCATGTCACCCATAATTTTTAACACGGTCAGCTCTGCTGCATGTGAACCATAATTTTTAACACGTTCAGCTCTGCTGCATTTCAACCATAATTTTTTACACGGTCTGTTTTTGAGTATCAGCAGCAGGCCATCAATCCGAAGTTTTTAAGGGTGTGTCTTTGTGCAAAGACTTTATGAGTGTAGGAGTCCCACAATTATAGAATGTGTAAAGTGGCAGAATGTGTAGAGGAAAAAGTCTTCGCACTCAGAAGTAGTTGCCTGTTTGTTGTGGTAGTGGAGGGATAAGAACAGAGTTCTGGGACAAAAAATGTAGAAAAAAAGAAATACATGTAATACATATTAATTGTAGATATGGGTTTAACCTGAAAATATTGGGCCTCAATTTAAAATCCAGCTGCACAACCTGCCAAGTGTCATTTATAATACTGGTGTACCATTCTATGGCTGAGGGGCTTTTGGCCCACCTCAGGCACCAGGACTCAGGTTGGGACTACTACCTCTGAACCCCCTATAGCCAGAGCCCTATTTGAAGGAATGGGTTACATTCAAAAAAGCAGAAAGATGTAAAAGACTTGTTAATAAATAGAGATGAGCGAGTAGTGTTCGATCGAGCTGGTATTCGATCGAATACTACGCTATTCGGCATACTCGATTTCAATCGAGTATAACGGCGATGGCGCACTTAGAATTCGTTTCCCCTCCCATCTTCCCTGGCGCTCTTTTTCCACCAATCACCATGCAGGCCCGCGGAGCACGCTGGCAGCGCGAAAACGGCGTCTACATGGATTGGCTGGAAAAACCATGTGACCTCGAATATTAAAAACTCAGCTCTTCCTGCTCGTACGCATATGCTGCGTGAACTTAGTCAGGGACAGAGGCTGGAGAAGGGAGAGACAGGTTTTAGCTGTTGGACAGGCAGGAGCGTGATTAAAAGCCCTTATCAGGGCTACTATAGTGCAGTACAGTGATAGCTTTACTACAATATACACTTTACAGAGAACGGCTGCTGTATTCAGGGATAGCTGCTGGAGTAGGGACAGAGAGAGGCATTAGTGTATTAGGTGCTCTGCTACATACCAAACTATATTTGGCACTACTGTTCTGCGTTCTTTTTGGCTGCAAAACCCTGTTATATACCTAGTGTGTGTATGCACCATCTGATCTTCTGTCAGTATACGGCTGTGTACTTTTTTTTTTTTTTTAAATACAGTTTATTTGGCTCTAGTGTTCTGGGTTCTGTGTGCCTGCAATACCCTTTTTGTATACCAGGTGTAAATACCCAGCGTCTGAACAGTTAGTACACGGCTGTGTACCTTGAAATATAAAATATATAGGCCTTTTCATTGGCAACTGTACTGTGCGTTCTCTTGCAAAATAATTGTATATACCTGGTGTTAATACACACCGTCTGATCTGTTAGTACACGGCTGTGAAGGCAAAATATTGTAACCAAAAAAAAATAAAATGCGGAGGGGGGCTAGCGGAATAGGACGTGGACGAGGACGGGGGCGCGGAAATGCGGTTGGGGGCCTTGTTGAAGCCAGTGGGGATACAATGCGTGCTGGTGAGGGGCAGCCAGGATCCCACTCATCCAGAATCCCTGCCTTTATGGGACAGTTAAGCAGGGGGCGGGTTACACCGCTGTTGAGGCCTGAGCAGGTTGAACAGGTGGTGCAATGGATAGCCGATAGCGCTTCCACACAGTTGTCCACCAGCCAGTCATCCACACAGTCTCACTCTGACCCTCCTTCCTCCACACCTGGCCAACAGAGTCATCCCACCATTGACCCCTCCCAGGAGCTCTTTTCGGGTCCTTTTTCAGATGTGCCGGAAGAATCCCAGGAGCTAGCAGAGGAATTTGTTTGTAGTGATGCCCAAACACTTGAGTGTTCGCCATCTCCTGCTGATGTGGACCCTGAACCAGCATCTGTTATCATGAGCGATGATGATGATGAGACGCAGTTGCCATCAAGGGAGGCTGTTGGAATGTCCAGTGGGCAGGAGGAGGAGCAGAGTGAGGAAGAGGAGGTGGTGGATGACGAAATGACCGACCCCACTTGGCCAGGGGTGATGTCCAGCGGGGAAAGCAGTGGAGAGGTGGTGGTCTGTGCAGCACCGAAAAAGGCAGCAAGAGGCAGAGGGATGTCCAGAGGCAGAGGGATGTCCAGAGGCAGAGGGATGTCCACAGGCCGAGGGATGTCCACAGGCAGAGGGATGTCCACAGGCAGAGGACAGTCCAGACAGAGAAGTGAGGCCACAGCCAGCAGGGCCGAAGCTGTTCCCGGCAGCGGGCAGTCGCGCGAAGCTCCCCCATCGAGGCCTCGTACTTCTGTGGTGTGGAGATTTTTTAATGTTTGTGCGGATGACAAACTGAGCGCGGTTTGCACACTCTGCCACTCAAAACTGAGTAGGGGCTCTGAGAAGAGCAATCTGACCACCTCAGGCATGCGGCGTCACTTGGAAGTCAAGCACTGGGCTGAGTGGGAGAGAGCAAACGCAATACAACCTGCGCCCGGTCTTGCTGCCACTGCCTCTTCCCCTTTGTTGTGTGCTGCCACTGCGGTCCAGACCTCCAGCCAGGACACCTCCACATCTGCCTCTGCCTCGGCTACTTTGGGGCCTTCTCCTTCAGCCTCCCCTTCCCCCGCCTCTTCGCCTGCACCTTCACACTCCTCGTCCCAACAACTGTCCATCTCGCAGGCGTTCGACCGCAGGCGGAAGTACGCCTCGAGTCACCCCCAAGCCCAAGCCTTAAACTGCCACATCTCCAAACTGCTGGCCCTGGAGATGTTGCCGTTTAGGCTTGTGGAGACGCAGGCCTTCCGCGACCTGATGGCGGCTGCCGCACCTCGCTATTCCGTCCCCAGCCGCCACTACTTTTCCCGGAGTGCCGTCCCCGCCCTGCACCAGCACGTGTCGCGTAACATCAGGCGGGCCCTGAGGTACGCAGTCAGCGCAAAGGTCCACTTGACCACCGACTCGTGGACAAGCGCTTGCGGCCAGGGACGATACATCTCTTTGACGGCACACTGGGTGAATGTAGTGGAAGCGGGGACGGGGTCGCAAACAGAGACGGCCTACCTACCACCCCCGCCCAAGATTGCCAGCATGGGTTCTGATAAACCCCCCTCCTCCTCCTCCTCCTCCTCTGCCTTAACATCGCCCTCAGCCGCTAGCTGGAAGCGTTGCAGCACTGGCGCGGGGAGACGTCAGCAGGCGGTGCTTAAGCTCATCAGCTTGGGCGACAGGAAGCACAGCGCCCCAGAGGTGAGGGACGCCATATTGCAGCAGACGGAGATGTGGCTGTCGCCGCTGCAGCTAGGACCAGGCATGGTCGTGTGCGATAACGGCCGTAACCTGGTGGCGGCTCTGGAGCTTGCCGAACTCAATCACGTACCATGCCTGGCCCACGTTTTTAATCTGGTAGTCCAAAAATTTCTAAAGACTTACCCCAACCTGGCAGAGCTACTGGTGAAAGTGCGGCGCTTGTGCGCTCACTTTCGGAAGTCAACTGTAGCTGCTGCTAGCTTAAAAAAACTCCAGCAACGCCTCCATTTGCCTCAACATCGGCTGTTGTGCGACCTGCCGACTCGCTGGAATTCCACCTATTCCATGTTGGCCAGGGTGTGTGAGCAGCAGAGAGCATTGATGGAGTACCAGATTATGAATCCACGCGTGCCTCCAACTCAGCTCCCTCAGTTTGCCAACCACGAGTGGCCATGGATGGCAGACATATGCGATGTACTGCGTATCTTTGAGGAGTCCACCAAGAAGGTCAGCAGCGAGGACGCTATAGTGAGCGTAACCATCCCGCTCCTATGCGTCCTTAAAGAATCACTCATCGCAATAAGGGAGAACGCATTGCACGCAGAGGAGACGGGGGTAGGAGGAGACGCAACGGAGCTACACAGTCAGACCACACTTTTGTCTGCTTCACGGTGGCAGTTGCAGGAGGAGGAGGAGGATGAGGAGGAGGAGGACGACGTGGAGGTGGCTGTGGAAGAGGAGGAGGATGCTGGCGGCGAGGGTAGCAGTCAGGCTGTGTGCGTCCCATTGGTTCAGCGCGGATGGGGCGGAGAGGAGGCGGAAGAGGAAGAGGAGGAAATGGCAAGTGATCCTTCTGGTGGGGGCAGTGAGGTCATGCCTATTCAGAGTCTGGCACACATGGCTGACTTCATGCTGGGCTGCTTTTCCCGGGACACACGTGTTGTCCGGATAGTGGAGAACAAACTGTACTGGGTCTTCGCAATCCTGGACCCCCGGTATAAAGATAACGTCTCCTCTTTTATTCCGGTAGAGGAGAGGACGAATCGATTGCTGGAATACCAGAGGGAACTCGTGCAGAACATGATGGAGATTTTCCCACCCACCATCGCTGGCGGCAGAGAGGAGAGGGTCTCCCAGAGTCCCTCAACATCGATCAGGCCCACAGCCACCAGGGGAACACTCTCCAAGGTGTGGGACACGTTCATGGCACCCCCTCGTGCAACTTCCATCACTGCGGGGCCCGCTATCAGCAGGAGGGACAAGTATCGGCGGATGTTGCGGGAGTACCTGGCAGACCGTACCCCTGTCCTCCCCGATCCCTCGGCGTCCTACACTTACTGGGTCTCCAAGTTGGACACGTGGCTGGAACTGTCCCTGTACGCCTTGGAGGTGCTTGCCTGCCCTGCCGCCAGCGTGCTATCAGAAAGGGTGTTCAGCGCAGCCGGGGGCATTATAACCGATAAGCGCAGCCGCCTGTCAACCGACAGTGCCGACAGGCTGACGCTAATCAAAATGAACAGCAAGTGGATTGACCCGGACTTTGCTTCTCCAACAGTGGAAAGCAGCCAAAAGTGAAGTGCCATCTGTATGAAGTGTCATTTCCTCCTCCACCTCCTCCTCCTCCTCCTTAACCGCCGTAGAATTGCTCCGTAAACAAAAAAATTTATATATTTATGGCTCACCTCTTGGGCCTCCACAAAATTTTTAAGAGGTCTCACCTCTTGGGCCGCCACATAATTTTTAAGAGGTCTCACCTCTTGGGCCTCCACATAATTTTTAAGAGGTCTCACCTCTTGGGCCTCCACATAATTTTATCGAGGTCTCACCTCTTGGGCCTCCACATAATTTTATCGAGGTCTCACCTCTTGGGCCTCCACATAATTTTATCGAGGTCTCACCTCTTGGGCCTCCACATAATTTTATCGAGGTCTCACCTCTTGGGCCTCCACATAATTTTATCGAGGTCTCACCTCTTGGGCCTCCACAAAATTTTTAAGAGGTCTCACCTCTTGGGCCTCCACATAATTTTTAAGAGGTCTCACCTCTTGGGCCTCCACATAATTTTAAGAGGTCTCACCTCTTGGGCCTCCACAAAATTTTTAAGAGGTCTCACCTCTTGGGCCGCCACATAATTTTTAAGAGGTCTCACCTCTTGGGCCTCCACATAATTTTATCGAGGTCTCACCTCTTGGGCCTCCACAAAATTTTTAAGAGGTCTCACCTCTTGGGCCTCCACATAATTTTTAAGAGGTCTCACCTCTTGGGCCTCCACATAATTTTTAAGAGGTCTCACCTCTTGGGCCTCCACATAATTTTTAAGAGGTCTCACCTCTTGGGCCTCCACATAATTTTTAAGAGGTCTCACCTCTTGGGCCTCCACAAAATTTTTAAGAGGTCTCACCTCTTGGGCCGCCACATAATTTTAAGAGGTCTCACCTCTTGGGCCTCCACATAATTTTATCGAGGTCTCACCTCTTGGGCCTCCACATAATTTTTAAGAGGTCTCACCTCTTGGGCCTCCACATAATTTTTTAAGAGGTCTCACCTCTTGGGCCTCCACATAATTTTTAAGAGGTCTCACCTCTTGGGCCTCCACAAAATTTTTAAGAGGTCTCACCTCTTGGGCCGCCACATAATTTTTAAGAGGTCTCACCTCTTGGGCCTCCACATAATTTTTAAGAGGTCTCACCTCTTGGGCCTCCACATAATTTTTAAGAGGTATCACCTCTTGGGCCTCCACATAATTTTTAAGAGGTCTCACCTCTTGGGCCTCCACATAATTTTTAAGAGGTCTCACCTCTTGGGCCTCCACATAATTTTTAAGAGGTCTCACCTCTTGGGCCTCCACATAATTTTTAAGAGGTCTCACCTCTTTAGCCTCCACACAATTTTTAAGACGTCTCACCTCTTGGGCCTACAAACAATTTTTATCATGGCTCACCTCTTGGGTCTTAATACAATTTTTAAGAGGTCTCACCTCTTGGGCCTCCATATAATTTTTTCGAGGGCTCACCTCAAGCTAACTTTGCGCACTCATTAAAATATTTTCACAACAAGGACCTAAGAGCCCTCGATGGGAGAGCTTTGTGTGGGGGCCTGTTATAGGGAAGAGATGCGGCCCTGCGGGCTCTAGCCTGCCTTCTCCATGAGCCTCTGGCCAGCCCACGGCCTCTTCCTGCCTTTTGCGGTCCTACGCATCCCTCAACATCCCCACTGCTTTACCTGCTAGACATGACACTGGGCCAGGTCGGGTCACTGACATCTCAAGCGCCAACAATTTGGGCATTTTAAGGCTTCTGCATGTGTTTGAGTTGTTTTTACATTTTAAAGAAGACATGTCTGACCACATCTCACACACACACAATGACAATTAGGGGTGGGGTCTATTTGCTTTCCCCTTTGCCTATGCCATCTGTGGTTGTCATAGGCAACGTGATTTTAAGGGGTGCAGAATTTCATCTTCTTTTTTGTCTAGTTTGGCTTGGGGTCCATGGCAATGTAGAGGAAAGAAGGTTTCCTTGTATGGTCTCACTTTACAGAGAGGTTACATTGTCTTTGGAGTGTATTGTTGAGAGGCTGTGATAGTGGCGTAATAGTGCGACTTGGGCGCGTTATATGCACCCAGACATGCTTCCCCTGCTGTCCCAGTTGCATTCCAGCAGTGTTGGCATCCTTTTTGAGGTTTCAGGGTGGACTTGGTGACCTCCAAGTGGTCGAATTGAGATTTCCAAGTGGCGAGCATTTTTTTCCCATAGACTTTAATGGGATTCGATATTCGGTCGAATAGTCGAATTTCGCGGTCTATTCGAATCGAATTTCGAACTTTCGAATATTTCACTACTCGCTCATCTCTATTAATAAAGTAAGATGGAAAAATCATGAAACAAAACTTGATGTTGATTCATGGGAACTGAATAAGAATTTTTGAATTTTTGAGCAGAGAGGAAGACATGGATTTGATGAAAAATATAAAATAATAAAAATACCTAAAAAGAAGTGAAGACATGTGGAGCAAATTGGATGAGCAGTGTAACAGGAGAAGGATCTGTTTCTGGGAGAGGTAGGAGTTTTGCGCACAGATTTTCTATTTCAAAGCTTTTATGTTTAATGAAAACCCACATTTTTCCCTCAATCAACCAAATCAAAAGGCTCAATTATTTGCAAATGATGTATAGAAAGCTACATTGCATCATGCTTCATAGCAAGAAAATGGTGACCACCCAGACAAACAGTTAAAATGAAAGGCATTAATTCTGCTCATGAAACATTAAGATGTCTTGAAATGTTTCTTCATTTGAAGAAACATATGGGTATATTTTAGAATATTTCAGACACATCAGTGTTTGATTACTTTCACTGTGTGCTTGTTGTTATTCTCTATTACATTGTTACAAGTTATTTGCCACCTCGCTTTCTCGCATTGTAAACTATGATTGTGCAAACAGACCCCAGCTTTTCACACTGAACATTCAGTTTTAACTGGAAACCATTAGTGAATATTAAATGTCTTATCATTTACATTTGATATAGCTGGCAATGCAGTAATCTGAAAAGATAGCATGTTCATCAATTATTGCTACCTGTATGGAAATCCATAATGAGTGGACCCAGTGGCATAACTAGAACTAACTAGGTTCCCTTGATCACCTTAACCTCACACTAGGCAAAAAAATTACTCACCTCTGTTCTCCTACAGGCACCTCCAGGGGCAGATTAGTCATATGCCTTACAGGGTATTTTCTCAGTGGGTCGACGCCCCATGGGGCCACCAGAGCCCTCCTCAACCCCATAGGGCCATCTGAGCCCTCCTCACTGCCGCTGGCCAGGTATATGCTACTGGGAAGACTATAATGCTCATTATTAGGAAGTCCGGGCAGCATGCTGAAGGTAGGGCTGGCTTTGTTGTTGTAGTCAACATCTCACCTCCTAAGCCCCCTGGCTCCATATGCATATTAGAGACAATTAGAGGAGGAGGACAGAACATGGAAGCTATTGATGGCCAACACAGATGGACAGCTTCTGGAGTGGTATTTTGTGTTGGTATTTGGTTCTGTTGGATGGAATTATGTGCTGCACTATGGTATTACTTAACCTGACAACTTTTATTGGCCCCATCTACTTGTGTTGCCCCACCTTCTGTCAATTTGGACCCACCTACAACATTGGGGCCGCTTTTATTTTTTTTCCAGGGCCACTTTAAGGTCCCAATATGCCCATGGGCACCTCCACTGTTCATGTAGCACTGCGTGTAGGCACGCACGACACTGGTGATGGTTAAACTATGGAACTACAGCTGTAGTAAAACTACAACTCCCAAGATACACACTTGCTTGGCTGTTCTCAGAACTCCACAGAAATGAATGGAGCATGCTGGGAGTCATAGTTTCACCACAGCTGGAGTGCCGGCGGTTAGCCATCACTGGACTACACTGTGACCTGATGCTGTTCAAAGTGCGCTCTATTGTGGTAATTTTTCTTATGATTCCTGAAACTGAAATCTAACCAATTGTTGTGATGCTCCAAATTATAATGTTTCCTCCAGGGGTAAGTGTATATGACTGGTCATGAAAAGAATCACACATAGACAGGACATGTGGGATACCCCAACTGGCTTCCCTCCAGAAAGCTCTTTAATTTATAGAAAAAGCCCTGGCGGGGTGTTAACTTTTTACAACAGGGGTTTTAAATGAACCAATATGCTTATGCCAACTGTTGTAACCAGAACCTATGTGTCTCCATAGTATATTATCTGGAATAAATCAAGGCGCATTAAGGCTGAATTCCTTTGTCTGGACACATACATTTGATGTCTATATATAACTTATACCAGATAGATGTGCTTACAAAGATTGTATAATTCAGAATTTTACAGAACAAGCATTGTCTAAGGAAGATAATAACTAGTGATGATCGAGCACCCCGATGTTCGGGTGCTCTGGCCGAACACTAGGTGGTTCTCGAGTGATCAGCCGAGCACCCGAGTATAATGGAAGTCAATGGGAGAAGACCAGGCACCCCCTGCTCTGCAGAGGGGAGGGTGTCTGGTCCATAGGGAAACGTCAGAAAAGAGATAACATCGATTTTACAGGAGATATTGTTGGGAAACATAGATTTACTTGTACGTTAAGCGCAAGTGCTGCCAAAAATTACACGGATGAGGCACTCCCCTACAACCGGTATATCATATAAAGGAGGGCCTCATTCACATTGTGGTATAATTGTGGGACTCCGACACTCATAAAGCCTATGCACTAAGGGAAAGGGCTGCCAAAAATTACAAGGATCAGGCATTCCAATACACCCTTTATTACACATAAACGAGGGCATCATACACACCCTTGAAAAATTATCACTGATGGCCTGCTGCTGACACTCAAAAACAATAGGGGTGACATACTGCTGCTGCGCAGACCGTCCAAAAAATTTAAGGGACACATGCTGGTGCTACCGCACCGCTAAGAGTCGCTGACGACTGTTTCTTTTTTCGCTATCCGCCCCGGGAGGCCGGTGCCCCCCCCCAGCGGCGTGTGCTGCGTCAGCCATTCCACTCTCGCTCTCCGCGGTAATTCCAGGTCCAATTGCGTTTATCTAAGTTGCTGCACTTAAGAAGCTCGAAGTTTGATCTTAGGATCCAGTTGGCTGTCTGCAGGGAGGTGAGCTAACACCTGTCAGAGCCCCTGCCTCTCGCCACCTCCCTGATGCTCTTCGCTGAGTGTCCAGGGGGCCGGAATCGTTTACTTAAAAAATTTGAGTGTTCAAACCAGCCGGGTCGACTAAATACTTGAAAATATTAAAATTTCAACCATGTTAAAAATGGGAATACCCAAACTGACTCTCAGGCAGTGACATGATGCACTGAAGGGTCCAGCTTTGCCTGGACTGTGACAAAATGGAGGTATTGATGCAGTAATCCAAGAAAGCTTGGAGTTTGATCTGGAGATCGAGCTGGCGGTCTGCCTCTCGCCGCCTCCCCGATGCTCTTCGCTGAGTGTCACCGGGGCCGGAATCGTTTACTTAAAAAGTGTTCAAACCAGCCGGGTCGACTGAATACTTGAGCTCTGAATAATCGAATAGGACTCCATGCTGTTGCCAAGCTGACCGTCCAAAAAATTTAAGGGTGACCTGCAAATGCCGAGCTGACCGTAAAAAGAATGATATTCTTGATGAGAGATTCTGCTGAAGAGCAGACCGAAAAAAAAATTTAAGGCAGACATGCTGCTTAGCTAAACGTCTGAAAGATTAGAAGTGACATGTAGCAGAGCACATTGTGTAAAACCAGGGCTGGCCTTTGGGGTGTGCGACCCATGCGGTTGCACAGGGCGCTTCACTCCCGGCCACTTAAGGGGGCGCCCTGCCAGAGCGCCCCCTTAATGGCCCGGCCGTGCCCTGCAAGTGCCGCACAGTTGGGGGCGGCGGTGGCGCAGAGGGAGATGAGCGCTTCCATTGTGGAAGCGCTCATCTCCATAGTCTGCCTTTGGAGATGCGGGGCAGGGGAGGGAGAGGCGTCTCCCCTGCCCGTTCCTCTGATAGGCTGCAGGCCCTAGGCCTGCAGCCTATCAGAGGCCAGCTCAGGCGGCGCGATGACGTCATCGCGCCGCCTGAGCCGTACAGCGCGGGACACAGGCCGGAAGAGGCCTGCATCGCATCGCTGCCGGCTCCATGGAGGTAAGTGTTTATTTTTTTTATGGGGGCATTTTTATTGGCACATGGGGGCATTTTACTGGCACATGGGGGCACTGGGGGGCATTTTTACTGGCACATGGGGGCACTGGGGGCATTTTACTGGCACTGGGGGCATTTTACTGGCACAAGGGGGGCACTGGGGGCATTTTTATTGGCACATGGGAGCATTTTACTGGCACTGGGGCATTTTTACTGGCACATGGGGCATTTTTACTGGCACATGGGGGCACTGGGGGCATTTTACTGGCACTGGGGGCATTTTTACTGGCACAAGGGGGCACTGGGGGCATTTTTATTGGCACATGGGAGCATTTTACTGGCACATAGTGGCATTTTACTGGCACATGGGGGTATTGTGGGCATTGTTACTGGCACATGCGGGCACTGGGGGCATTTTTACTGGCACTGGGGGCATTTTACTGGCACTGGGGCATTTTTACTGGCACATGGGGGCACTGGAGGCATTTTACTGGCACTGGGGGCATTTTACTGGCACTGGGGGCATTTTTACTGGCACTGGGGGCATTGTTACTGGCACTGGGGGCATTGTTACAGGCACATGGGGGCACTGGGGGCATTTTTACTGGCACCTGGGGGCATTTTTCTGGCACATGGGGGCACTGGGGCATTTCTTACTGGCACATGGGGGCACTGAGGCATTTCTTACTGGCACATAATTTGGGGGGCATCTATGGGGGTGGGACACTTTTTACTGGCACATGATTTTGGGGGGGAATCAATGGGGGGAACTTCTGGCACATTATTGGGGGGCATTTCTTACTGGCACATTGGAAGCATTATTACTTCTGGGGCACAGTGGGGACATTAGTACTGTTGGGGGCACTATTACTAACAAGTGCACTCTGGCAGAGAATTATTAGTTGGGACTTGTGGGGGGCACTATTACTGTGGGGGGCACTATTACTGTGGGGGGCACTATTACTGTGGGGGCACTATTACTGTGGGGACACTATTACTGTGGGGGGCACTATTACTGTGGGGGCACCCTGGCACAGTATCAGCGCAGTTATTTCTGGGGAGCGTTATGTTTACTATATTACTGGGCGCACTATTACGGAACACTATTTGCTGGGCGCAGTTATTTTAGAACACTGTGTAAACTAAGATTTTTTTTTTGTCAAACTGCAGAGATGCGGAGACTGCGGAGACGTCACTGGATGTAAGAGGTATGAGGCGCTGTATTAGGTTACATTTCAATATAGAAAGCTATAAATACAGTGCAGAGATATATAGTGTGATATAGAACAGTATAGAGAGCTATAAATACATATATATATATATATATATATATATATATACTGTCTTACTCTACCTACCTATATCACTCTATATATCTCTGCACTGTATTTATAGCTCTATACTGTATGACGTTAGTACTGTCACTCGGGGGGGGGGGCGCCGAGAGAAAGTTTCGCACGGGGCGCCATCTACCCTAAGGCCGGCCCTGTGTAAAACATTATGGTTGAGTGCCTGCTGATGAGCTGACAGGCCAAAAAATTATGTTGCAGGCCCAGCTGGTGAGCTGAGTGGCAAAAATATTCGGGTGCAGGCCCAGCTGGTGAGCTGAGCGTGTAAAACATTATGGTTGAGTGCCTGCTGGTGAGCTGACAGACCAGAAAATTATGTTGCAGGCCCAGCTGGTGAGCTGAGCGGCTAAAAAATTCAGGTGCAGGCCCAGCTGGTGGTCTTCGAGGGCAGCCTAATAAGCAGTTTCATATGATGGAGGAAGAGGAGGAATAGGACGAGAAGAGGAAGGGGTACATGATAATACAGTGTATTCAATACACCCTAAAAGCCAGATTTAAGCTTCCTTCATGTTAAGGCGCTTTCCTCTGGTGGAGTACAGAAGTCAGGGGCAATCCAGGCCTTGTTCATTTTGATAAGCGTCAACCTGTCAGCATTGTCAGTTGACAGGCGGATGCGCTTATCAGTAATTATGCCCCCAGCGGCACTAAATACCCACTCAGACAAAACGCTGTCGGCAGGGCAGGCCAGCACCTCCAAGGCGCCAGTTCTAGCCACATGTCCAGCTTAGACACCCAATAATTATACGGCATAGAGGAATCGCTGAGGACGTTGACACGGTCAGCTAGGTACTCCTTTACCATCTTCCAAAACTTTTCCCTCCTTGTCACACTAGGCCGCTCATCAGGGTGAGGCTGCTGGAGGGGTGTCATAAAACCAGGCCTTGGAGAGTGTCGCCTTGCCTTTGTTGGAACTGCTGTGTGTTCCCCTCGTCTCCCCTCCTCGGGTGGCCAAGGTACGTACTCTGCCACTAGAGTTGTCAGATGGAAATTTGTGGAGCAATTATTCGACAAGGGCCTTCTGGTATTGCATCATTTTACTTGTCCTCTCCACCACAGGAATGAGGGATGGGAAGTTCTCTTTGTAGTGGGGGTCAAGAAGGGTGAACAACCAGTAATCCGTGTTGCCTAATATGCGTATAATGCGAGGGTCACGGGAAAGGCAGCCTAGCATGAAGTCAGCCATGTGTGCCAGAGTCCCAACAGAAAAGGCTTCGCTTTCCCCACCAGGAGCATGACTCTAAATATCTCCTCGTCCTCTTCCTCCTCTTCAGCCCATCCACGCCGAAGAGATGGTGTAAACGTGGTATGCCTACCCTGTGTATCGGTGGCAACCGTCTACTCCTCCTCCTCCTCCAATTGGCGCTAAGAAGACGAATTGATGGTGGTCTGGCTATCACCCTGTGTAGGGTCTTCCCCCATTTCCACCTCTTCCATACGCAGAGCAACGGCCTTTATTGTGAATAGCGAGCTTTTTAGTAGACACAGAAGTGGGATGGTTACGCTGATAATGGCATTATTGCCGCTCACCATCTGTATAGATTCATGAAAGTTGCGTAACACCTCACAGAGGTCAGACATCAATGCCCACTCGTCGCTTGTGAAAAGCGGCGGCTGACTAGAAAGGCGCCGACCGTGTTGCAGCTGGTATTCTACTACTGCCCTCTGCTGCTGCTCCATCGCGTGCTCAGGTCGCGCAGTAGTCGCTGAGCCGGCAACCGCAAGCGCTGCTGCAGGGTTGCCAGGCCGGCTGAAGCTGTCGGTGACTTGCGGAAATGGGCACACAGGCGAACTTAGACATATTAGGGTAGGTTTTCAGAAACCACGTAACCACTAAGTTGAATACATGGGTCAGGCATGGTATGTGTGGGAGGTTGGCCAGCTCCAAAGCCGCTACCAAGTTGCGGCCATTATCGGATACAACCATGCCTGGCTGTAGGTTGACTGGCGAGAGCCACAGCTCAGCCTGGTCCCTTATGCCATGCCACAGTTCTGCGGCGGTGTGTGGTTTGTCACCCAGGCAAATAAGCTTCAGCACGGCCTGTTGCCGCTTACCGACTGCTGTGCTACAGTGCTTCCAGCAACTGACAGAAGTCTGAGTGGTGCTGCAAGATGGCAATTCTGCATATGAAGAAGTGGAGGAGGAGGCGGAGAAAGAGAAGGAGAGGTTGCTGCCACTACTATAGGTGGCACTGGAAATCCGGATGGAAGTAGGGCCCGCAATCCTCGGCGTGGGTAGCACCTGGGTCATCACAGGGGATGACTCGCTCCCAGCCTCCACAACATTCACCCAGTGTGTCGTCAGGGAAATGTAGCGTCCTTGGCCACAAGCGCTTGTCCATGTGTCAGTTGTTAAGTGGACCTTGCCAGTAATTGCGTTGGTCAGGGCCCGGGTTATGTTTCTGGACACATGCTGGTGTAAGGCGGGGACGGCTAACAGGGAAAAATAGTGGTGGCTGGAGACTGCGTAACGAGGGACAGCCGCCGCCATCAGGCTGCGAAAGGCCTTGGTGTCCACCAGCCTAAACGGCAACATTTCCAGGGCCAGCAACTTGGAAAGTAGAGCTATGGCCTGTGGGTGGGTGGCAGGGTATTTGCGCTTGCGTTCAAATGCCTGCGGTAAGGACATTTGAACGCTGCGCTGGGACATTGAAGTGGACGTGCTGACTGATGTTTCCTGCGAAGGTCCAGGTGCAGGACGGCAGGCATCTGGGCCTGCGTCTTGGACAGCACGTAACAGAGGGGAAGAGGAGGCAGTGGTGTGACCTGCAGACACAGATCATGGACCCAGGTGTTCGGCCCACCTTTTAGGGTGCTTTGCTGCCATGTGTCGGATCATGCTGGTGGTGGTCAGATTGCTGGTGTTTACGCCCCTGCTCATCTTGGTACGGCACAGGTTACAAATTACAATCCGTTTATCGTCAGCACTTTCCTCAAAAAAACGCCAGACTGCCGAACACCTAACCCTTGGCAAGGGAGCTGGCCGCAAGGGGCTGCTCCGGGGAACAGTTGCAGGCCTGGTTGGCGTGGACTGCCTTCTCCCTTTTTCCACCCCACTGCCTCTTCCAGCCTGTTGCGCTACTGCGCATCCTCCCCCCTCTGTACTGCTGTCCTCGCTCGGCTTACCACCTTTCCAGGTTAGGTCAGCTATTTCGTCGTCCACTACCTCCTATTCCACATCCTCACTCTGCTCCTCCTCCTGACATGGTGAACTAACAAGAACCTGACTTAACTGCGTCTCATCCTCATCCACAACCTCTTGAGACACTAATTGCCCTTGACTTATTGGTAACTGTGTCTCATCATCATCATCCACCTCGGGAGAAAATACTTGTCGTTCCCCACCGTCATCTTCTTCAGACTGTGTTTGCTCAATAGGTTGGGAATCAGGGCACAATATCTCCTCATGTCCCACTTCAAGCGGCCTTGGCCAGAGGCCAAAGCCAAGGGACGGTGATGAAAAAAGCTCCTAGGAATATCAGAATGTGGGATCTCTTCTTTGCCCAGACTCTGCATGGTGGGTGGAAGGTGGATCAGGGTGAGGATGTGGTTGCCCAGACTCTTGGCTACTGAGAATGGACTTTGTGGAAGAGAGGGTGGTGCTTAACCGACTGGAAGCACTATCACCTTTGTACCGGCTTTGTACGCATTCGCTACGTAGTTTGTCCTTTCAATTATACGCTATTGCTACGTATAAGTTACTCTATACGCTGTTGCGTACGAATTCAATTCATTTGCGATGCAGACTCCTCCCTGGTAGCTCCGACCCCTTCTCCAGCACGCCAGGAAGACGAGGCAACTCAGGAAATTAAGATGGCGACACAGCGAGGTCTTGACTGGGGAGGCATGGTGTGGGGCACCGACCCCTATTAGGAGAAGGAACCGGAGGAGATCCACGTCTCTCAATATGTCCGGCAGCCTAAGAAGTCGGTTGAGGTGCCCGCTGAAGTGTTCACTCCGCTGGCTGACACAGCGGAGGCGGCAGCAGTTCCCGCTCCGCCACGGAAGGACTACTCCCTTCGTCAAAATTCTATGGTCCCCGAGGCTGTCACCCGGAACGCCCTGACCCTCTGGAAATACAAAAAGCTGGTAGAGGAGTGGGTTGTTCAGGTGTTGGAGCACCCACGGTCCAGTGACCCTAAGCTGGAGCGCCGAAGGGGTACCGTTATTTGGTTCAATGTGGTACGGGGAGTAGGTTTTATCAGCGATGAGGAGACGGCGGAAGACTTATATGTGAACTGCCGTTCTGTAAAGCGGCCATATCTTCCGCCCGTCCGCCACAATCTCCAGGCAGGGGATTACGTGGAGTATACCCCCATGAAGAGCCTCCAAGGCCCATTTGCTACTGGGGTGAAACTCCTTAAGCGACTAGCTACTCCTGCAGCGCCCCCGGAAGACTGGACTGAGGAGGCCCAGGCCGCAGAAGAGGCTCGGTGTTCCCATGGGACTCTGCGATCTGAGTAGAAATCCCATTTCCAAGCTCAGCTGAAACCCCTGATACCCGATTTGCCACCGCCACCGATCCTTCATGTGGGACAGATGACCACCAACAGTTTTGTGTACCAGCCATCGGTGGTACAATACCAACTGCCATGGCAGGTGCAGGCCGCACAGTCCGACGCTCGCAGAAGACCGTTACCAGAGCCCTTACAGCCGGAGATTCTGTCACCTTGTATGCCGGCGGGAGGATCTGGCCACTACAAGGTAATGGGCAAGGCCCAAGTTGCCACAGCCCTTTCCAGTGTGACCACCCGGTCACCACCAAGACCATCCCTGAGAGGTCAGGGGCCCTGCTGCCGCAGCCAGTGTCGCTTTCATGAGACAGGAGCGCCCTCTAATGTCTTTTAGCTCCAGCAGCAGTGAAGAGGACCTGCTGGCCCTTAAGTAAGAATCCTGCAGCTGTTATGGGAGCCACAACGTGGACTTAACCTGAAGGGTGAGCACTAGTTGGCGTGTGTTTTTATTTTTGTTGCCCTGCGTTTGTCCTCACCCAGATGTCCATGGATTGTCAGGACTCCCTTTTTTCCCCCTTTTCAGGCTATTGGGGAGCCCCTTTTTTATGCTATTTTTTTACCCGTTTGGATTACAATTTTACCTATGTGGATTACAAATTGCAACTGAGTTTGGGACTCTGCTCCAGTTCTATGACAAGTGTCAGAAAGAAGAAAAGAGACTTAAACGTGTCCGTGAGCAGACTAGGTAGGTGATATTTAAAATGTTTACATTATACATATAATGTATTTGCACTATATTTTTTGCACTGGATTGTTTGCACTAATGTTTTTACCTTTCAGCAACGTTTTCAAGTATGTTGCCCATTGTGTGTATTTCTTTACAGGTACCGCAATGGGTCCTCATATTCACTTTATAGTATTGTGGATGATTGTACTATGCCCATAGCCGGATAGACAGCACCTTACTTGTTCTACCTCAAATATACATACTGCCTCTGAGGGCGATTTCAGATCTGACCATTTACACTGGATCTGGCCCAGGGTCCGCAAGGTGTCAAAACGATGGCACAAGCCTCGGATCACCTGCTGGATCACCTCCTTTTTATGCTGGTTCGGGTGGCGGTGTGTGCCATCGTAAATCGTAATCCTGGCGGTCCATCAGCCAGACTATGTATTTCAGCTGTGCAGCAGAGCTAAATGATGAGGATCGTCTGGATGCCATTTTCGAATATTCGCTCTGCCTCTGAGGAGTGCACGTCGCGGCGTCTCGTTGTACGTGCCTGCGTATTACGTAATCGCATAGACAATAGTACGCTGAGGATTTGTAAGCTATTTGTACGCTCATGCGTACGTCTTCTAAGAAGTTGCGTACATTTTTTAACTGTACGTTCATTATTAGTGCGCGAAAGTTCGCTAATAGCACATAATAATGTATATTTTGTACGCAAATACAACAAATCTATTCGTCGAATATACGAATCTTAGGAAAACTTCAGCGAATGTTTGGCGAATAATTTTTTGAATGATTCGCTCATCAACTAGGAGTTTTGGATGACTTTGTTTTTTGGGCTCTGCCAGCAGGCACGGTTTCACCGCGCCCAGAGACGTGGCCTCTGCGTTCACCATCAGCAGCATGCCCACTTCCCCGTCCCTTAGTGCTCGCCTTGCGCATATTGTATAGTATATATGCAACTTGGTCACAATTACAGTACTGCAGATTTTTATTAACTGTATGATCAGAAAAATTTAAACGAATGTCCAATATTCTGAATGCGATAACGTTATAGAGCAGCAGCAAATGAGGAACTGCGGCCTAAATTAACGGTATTAAATTTGACAACGGATTTCAGCTACACAGACTTTTGAACGGTTGTAATACGCTGTGCACCTAGCGTTACTGACACCTGGGTTTTTTTTTTGCCACCCAAAAAAAAGACGTATTTCACAATGGACTTTGGTCTTTTTGGAACAGCGACAATCTTTCTACCTATCCCTATTGTTTAATTCCCTCCTAGAGAAAATTGAACTGCAGCAGCAAATGAGGAACTGCGGCCTAAATTAACGGTATTAAATACGGATGTCAGCTACAGAGACTTTTGAACGGTTGTAATACGCTGTGCACCTAGCGTTATTGGTAGAGCACACCTGGGTTTTTTTTGCCACCCCAAAAAATTAAAAAGACGTATTTCACAATGGACTTTGGTCTTTGTGGAACAGCGACAATCTTTCTACCTACCCAAATACTATCCCTTTTGTTTAATTCCCTCCTTGGGAAAATTGAACTGCAGCAGCAAATGAGGAACTGTGGCCTAAATTAACGGTATTAAATGTGACAACGGATGTCAGCTACAGAGAATTTGAACGGTTGTAATACGCTGTTCACCTAGCGTTACTTACAGGGCACACCTGGGTTTTTTTTTACACCCAAAAAAATAAAAAAAGATGTATTTCACAATAGACTTTGGTCTTTTTTGAACAGCGACAATCGTTCTACCTACCCAAATACTATCTCTATTGTTTAATTCCCTCCTTGGGAAAATTGAACCGCAGCAGCAAATGAGGAACTGCGGCCTAAATTAACGGTATTAAATACGGATGTCAGCTACAGAGATTTTTGAACGGTTGTAATACGCTGTGCACCTAGTGTTACTGGCAGAGCACACCTGCTGTCAGGTTTATAGTATACAGAGCGTGTCCTACAGCATGCAGCAGCACATGTGTCATTAAAGGCAGGCCACCTAGTGCTATTTTCACCACCTTTAAAGTACTCAAATATCAGTAAATAAAGGTTTGTGACAGATATAACGCCCTTATAAGGGCTTTTGGGTCTTTTTGGAGTGATTTCTATCCCTGCCTAGCGTGCTTCTCTCCCTACAGTGTATGTCCCTCCTGGCTGCAGCAGCGCTTGTGGCGTTAATGGCAGGCCACCTAGCGCTATTTTCACCACCTTAAATGTCCTTAAATATATTTAAAAAAAGTTGTGCCAGATATAATAGTCCTTAAAAGGGGTTTTGGCTCTTTTCTGCTCGTTTTCTATCCTTGCCTAGCGTGCTTCTCTCCCTACACTCTCTGTCCCTCCTTGCTGCAGCTCTCCCTGTGTAACACTGGCCGGGTCACATGTCACATGATGCCGCGTTCCTGGCCAGCCAATCACTGAATGCCATACCTCCCCGCACGCTAATTGGCTAATTAGCGCATGGGGAGGTGACTCAAGCATGGCGCTTGAGCACACGCAGTAACTCGGAAATCCTGCCCTATACCATATAAACCTATATATCACAGAGCTCAGCTTATCTCCCAGCAGATAAGTTCACTGTAAAGGGGCATTTCAGTAGAAAACATATATTACCTATCAATTGGATAGAAAATATATATTGGATCGGTAGGTGTCTGACTGCTTGGTCCTCCACCAATAGCTACTGTATATCAGAAATGTCAAGTACCTTCACATGGACAGTTTAGTGAGAGTGATTTTATGAAAAATAATCCATTATATCAGTCATTGAAGTTCTTGAGCCCTGGACAAAAAAACAATATCTACAGAAGATCTACACATTGCAACTTTTGACATTGTCATTATTATGGGCAGACTGGGAACTTAAAGTGGCCCTGGAAAAATACTAAAAGTGGCCCCGTTTTGTTTTGTAGTCGGGTCCAAATTGATGGAAGTCAGGGCCAACAATACCTTATTGTGGCATATTATACCACCCCAACAGAGCCAAGTACACAGTCCATTACAAAATATTGGCAGCAGCACAAAATACATCTCCAAAAACTTCCACTGGTGGCCGTGAGGAGGACTCAGGCAGTCCCCTGGGCATCAGCCCACCAGGAAATTTCCCTGTAAGGTCTATGGCCAATCCGCCCCTGGTCATTATGATTAAGTACATCCCGTTATGAAGTGAGATCTTCATATTTATGCATTGCCTTGCTTGTGGTTTCACATCTCACATGGGACTTAGGTCTTCCAGGCATTTGGGTATAACAGCTATCATGATCTGTACAATGTACACTATAACTATGTATCTGCATGATATCACAAAAGAGAGCGAATAGGCTTTTCGGCAGAGCATCAAATAAAATGTCTTAAAATAGAGGTAACATGAGAATGACACAATTAAGGCTGCTTTACAGCATATGCTATTTGACCTATAAGCACAAAATCCTCTATGAGTTATAGGGAATAAATGCATTTAAAAAGTTGTGAAAATTTGTCATCAACCATATTAGACTTGACACTGCCAAAACACATATTACAAAGTCCAGCATAATTTCCACTGAAATTTATATATACATAGCTTTCATTGTAGTGTTCAACGGAAATAAACCACTGGCATTACTTCTTGAGTGGAAACAGCATCAGTTAGACTGTACCACCAAAAAGGATATCCTTTGGAAACGATATTTTGTTATATTTCCGAGATAATTGTAGATTTTATAGACGTATAAAATAAGAAACAATCATGGCATCATGTACTCAGATTTCATTTTGTTATCTTGGGATTTTGGCTTTTTGGAACACTTAAAGCCAATTAATTATGTGAAATATGAACATTTGGATGGAAAGTTAGAACAGGGACTAAAGGCTCTGTTAGCTGTAATAAATCTCTTTTCCACTGCTATTCTGTTAAGATCACTGGTCCTTTCAAGTTGTGCTTTGTAGAAATAAGGGAGTTAAAAGCACAGTCTGTTGTGAATGCCATGTCAAGTTGTAGCTTGCAAAAGCTTTCATATGCTGAAATAATTATTTGGCCCACATACAGGCAGACCATATGGCTGCCATGGGTACCCTGAGGTGAGGGAACCCATCCAGGTTGATCTCAACCCCATTTTATTTGGCAATGAGAACCTGCGCATGAATGCAGCCTCCATAGCATATAAAATGGCATGGGAGCAATGAGACCTCCTGTTCAGTGTTATAGTGTCAAGCAGAACTTGAGGTTGATATTTTATCTGCGCTATTGGGCTCCAGTTTTTGTTTTTTGGATACTGCTGCCCTTCATAGTTGAGGTTTGAGTTGCTATATGGATGCTTCAACAAGATATGAATGATTCTATGTTGTTTTATCATATATATGTCATTTTTGTTACCCAAAAAAGAAATTGAAGTAGACAGTAAAATGCAATCATCCTTCTTCAAGTTTTTTTGTACATAGTATACTGTCCAGCTGTCATATCAATGCCTCTATCCTGTGCCAGTCACTGCACTGTAGGATACATCTCACCCCTCAAAGGGGTTCTCCAAGTTAAATTTATTGATGACCGATCCTCAGGATAGGTCATCAATATCAGATCGGCGGGGGTCTGACACCCGGCACCCCCGACGATCAGCGGTTTGAAGAGGAGGGGCGCGCCGTGCCAGCGCTGCCTCCTCTTCATTGTTTACATGCTAGCCATAACATGGGTAGCGGTGAACAGGTGTAATTACACCTAACCGCCCCATTCATTTCAATGGGAAGGATCGCTCCCATAAACTTGTATGGGAACGAGCCTTCCCATTGAAATGAAGGCTCAACCCACTGGTATCTCCTCCAGCACACACACGCTACAGAAGCATTGCATCCTGCTAAGAATGCTGTCGTGTCACCAGAGGGCATGGCTCAGCAGCACGTCTCTCCTGAGGAGGATCATGCCTCTGAAGCTCAGACAGGTACTTTATGACAGGTTGTGCTAAGTTTTTAAGTTATCCGTTATCTACAGAATAGAGGATAACTAGCTGATTACTGGGGGTCCAAGTGCTGTACTTGGCAATATCTGATGCTACCTTAGAAATGGAACGGATGGGCAGTTTGCTTGCATGACCTGCTGCTCTGTCAACTGGTGGGGGTCCCAGGGGTTGGACCCTCACAAATCTGCTAGATATCCCCTATGCTGTGGATAGAAGATAACTCAATAATGTGGTACAACTCCTTTAAAGGGTTATGATGCTCACTTTTACCCACAAAGCTCTCCACAGTGCTGCACCACCCTATATCTCTTCCATGATCTCTTTGTACCCCATTTCCATCTGTTCTGCCAATGATCTAACTATCTCCATAATTCATTCCTACGACTCCAAGAATTTTATTGTGCTGCACCAGTTCTCTACCTTGGACAATTAGATTAGCATTCACAATTTTAAGTGTGCCCTAAAACAAACCTTTTTAGGAAAGTCTATCACATTCCCTTATCTAACTCTTCCCTCCCTAATCTACTCTCTCCTTCATTATTCTTCAGAACCTGATCCCTGTACCCAGTAACAGTAACCCCCACAGTCCTTGTACTTGACATATGTGCAGGATTGTGACTGGCTCATGTAGGTTTATGTGTAGTACTCTGCTTCATTAATAATGGATGGACTGTTGTACAAAACAAGTGCTTACACCTTTTTGTCATCTCCATTTCCTCATAGATTGTGAGCTCTTGTGAGCAGGATCCTTACTCCTCTTGTTTTAATTGTTGATCAGTTTGTTACTCTGTAATGTCTGATTTTGTTTTTACATGTATTCTCAGATCGTAAAGCACTGTAGAATATTTTAGTGCTATATAAACAACCATTATTATTTGATTGACAGTATTTCATTACAAGCATGAATACTTAAGATTTTCTTAAATGACATAATATTCCCATTCTTTGTTTCCTCCCTCTTATCTAGGTTCTTGTAGTCTTTCATACTTTCTCTACCGTTGGTAATACAGTTAGACTGGGTGTTGTTTCCTCATAAGATTATATATCTGTAAGTTTTCTCATTTCTTTTGTCTATATTTATTCTGCAAATGAATGAGATGGGAATTTACTTGTTCTGGTCTTTTTACATATAAAATAAAAAGCATGTGTCAAACCATCACCATACACAATAAAAAATTATATCTTAAAAAAAGTGGTTACAAGCCTTCCAATAATCGGTAAACTGAAACAAAGAAAATGACTCGATTTGGTGGATCTAGGGCAACAAGTAATCACATTTCCATATTGTACAAGGCCAGTATACTGTATATCCTTAACCTAGCCATCCTACTTACCATTGTTGCAGCGATTCCCAACACAGCACATGCCATCTCTATGGCAACGTTTCTTCTTTCTTCGACAGACCATGCATGAGGATGGAGCCTGATGAGGACTGTAGCAATATCTTCCAACTTCACACTCTTTATCACTAACACAGGGATAAGCCTGAAAAAATCCACAAAGAAAATGGCTTCAGTCATTTTAAGTAAAATGAATCTATAGCCTCTCTCCAACGTGATAGGATAAGACATATAAAGATTTTGTCTACAAGGGGATCACTTCAATGTTGGATATCCATAGACAGGATCATGGAGCATTTTGGTAGATATACTCATACATATACTAGCTATGAATAGCAGCTTGTATCTATGTAAATCTATGTAAAGAAAAAACCTTCACAAAACTGCGGTCACACAACCCCAAGATCAGCACCCTAGGACTACATTCTATATATAGTACAGACAAGACGTTATAAGCAATAGTTTTTTGGGGTGAAATAGTGGAAAAAATGCCTGAAACTATAATTCCAAACAAACTAATATTCGGCTCGGCATGACTCAAAACACCTTATCTTTTAATGTGTTTCTGTTGTAACAAAATGCTGAATTTACTTTATAGAATAACTCCCGTACTTCAAGAGATTTTCAATGTGCAAGATGGAATTTTTTGGTGACTATATACCTGACATTTCAGTCAATGAAGAGTGATATGGAAATGGAGCTTCCTTTTGTGGATACACATTTCTACTACAGCACTATTTCCATGTAACTCTCTTCCCCCAGCTGCAGTAGTTTGAAAAAATCTTCATTGATCTAAGGGTCTTGTGTGAAGCCACCTGTAAATAAATCACATTTATGACTTTGAAAATCTCTAGAAGTGCTGGAGTTATTTTATACTTGATGGACGGGGGAAGAACCCTACTTTATACACTTTCTTGACCACATAATACCACAAGATATCTAGTAAGACTATAAATCTGCTTTATAGTGTATATTTTTCGGAAGGTACATAAAATATTCTAGCAGTATTATTCCATTTACAATGTATTCAGCTTGCTATCGTTAATACTAGTTAAAAATCACTTTCTCTGAGCTAACAGTAACAGCAGGTATATATTGCTACAGTAGTGATCACTGGCTCTAAATCAATTGCTCTGCAGCTTTCTCCTCTAGGTACTTTTACTTTTTAGACACAATAATTACTTCCTATAGTTTTTGTTGGCTCTTGGAGGTTGTACATTACATTAGTAAAAGTGTCTTTCTTTGCCAAGGAACCTAAAGTCTATGCCAGCATGGCTGGGACGTATCAGGACTGACACTAAAATATAGTGGGCTGCAAAGCTGAAAAATGGTGCCAACTGGGCATAAATGAAGCAGACATTCATTACTATAGTTCCTGTAGTTGTCTACATTAGGTCTGTAAGATTGATTTCACCTCATTAGAAGTCAGTATAAATGTGTTAATGTTAACTGGTTTTCTTCTGTTTGACATTCTGGCTTTGATTATCTATTCTAAATGTGTGTATCATGAGAACAATTGGAAATGTTTCCTAAGAAATGTACTGCAACCTATAGCAGCAGAGAGTGCAATACATTTAAAAGAGTTCATGGTCAGAGGTCAAAATTGTCTTTTCAAGAACATGGCCCATGTCTTATATGTTTAAAACTGCAGATTATGGCCATGATTAGACATATATGCCATTTTGGGGTTCGTTTATGATATTAAAAAAAAACTTAAAGGCTATGAAAACCATCAGGGATAATTTTTTATTAGATTACATTTTATTCATTATGGGCTAAAACTAATTTTCTTTCAATTGGTTTTTATAAAAAATTGTCAGCAGTTTTCGTCATAAAGGGTTAACTCTCTGCCTAGCTTTGAGCATCTTACTTTCCCTTTTAGCCTTTATCTGTTAGCTATGCATATCCCTTATCTTTGAACTACTAACAGCTCATATATACTCATTTAAGCCATATTATTATCAGTGAGATAATAATTGAGCCATAATGAGTGCTTATGAGTTCAAAGATCAGCTGTGCTGCCTGATGGGAAACAGTATAAGCACAGAACCTGCTACTAGAGAATCTCATCCTTGTATGGAGAAAGGGGCTGAACATTTGTATTAAAGACCAATTGAAAAGTTTTTAGCTCAAAAAAGTGCAATGTAACAATAAAATAAATTGCCCAAGGGTGTCCATAGCCTTTAACTAAATTCAATGAGATTCAAGTTAGTTGAAGGAATAGTTTATTGTTCATTGATTACAGTGAGAAAACATTCAATGGATGGCATTGCAACTTGAATAAACTGGTTTCCATGTAGATGTCAAGAGTTTAAATGGCTATGTTCAGATCAGGTGGACTTGTAGATTTTTCATGCTGAACTAAAAAGTTGGATGTGGCTGCTGAAAATTTACGGACATAGGTGGTCATTTATTAATAACTAGATCACTGGTCTTAATAACCTGGTGTAATAACTAGAGATGAGCGAATTTTTCAAAAATTCGATTCGACTGGTTCGCCGGATTTTCCGAAAAGATTCGTTTTGATCCGAATAAATTTGTGGCGAACCGCGTTAAAAAACGGCTACTTCCAGGCTGCAGAGAGCCTGGATAGTGGTGTAGAACACTGTGCCTTGCAGTAAAACGCATAGTCTAGAGTCTACTGTGGTAGTGAAAGAATACTGTGAGCCAGTGTGACACACACATAACAGGCGTCGCTCTTAGAATCGCTGCACACTTTTATGTATTTGGGCAGTTAAGGGGCCAAAACTCACCAAATAACTCAAGTCTGAACTCAGCCTTACAGGTCAATGTTAGCGCCAGCTATAAAGAATCGTGCAGAGGCCCAAGATCCTACGAGAGCGCCAAAAGCGCACGCCTTTTACACCAATTCACTGATTCCACATACATTTCGACAGAACCTGTTCTATTACACGCTTATACAAGCAGAGCCCCCCCAGACAGTGTGGAGATGGCAGTGGCAGCAGCATCAGCCGACTATAAAGTGGCACGACGACAGTGTGGCCAGGTGGCAGCAGCATGAGTAGGCCACAGAGTGGCAGAATGACAGACCCTGGAAGTGGCAGCAGCAGTGGAAGTAGTAGTACAATTTGCAGGCCACAGAGTGGCACAATTCCATAATTTTGACGTAGCGGCAGCTAGGAGACGGCATGTGGAGTCGGCAGCAGGAGCAGCATCAGGCCGGAGAGTGGCATGGTGACATACCTTGAAGAGCAGACCGTAAAAAAAAAGAATTCTCGGCCTTTTGGTTAAGATCAACTGTAGTATATGTTCTTATCAGTATCGGGGCTGGTTATGCCAGCGGACGGGAACGTAAGACAGAGGAGGTGCAGTGAAGGCTTCAGCTTTGCCTCAACTGTGGTAAAATGTCAGTATTGACGCAGTACGCCAAGAAAGCTCGGAGTTCCATCTTGAGATCGAGCTGGCTGCAGGGAGCTGAGCTACCACCTGTGGGAGCCCCTGACTCTCGCCTCCCCCATGCTCATCGCTGAGTGTCCCGGGGGCCGGAATCGTTTACTTTTAAAAATTCGAGTGTTCAAAACAAACAAGGTTTCGTGTATACTTGAGCTATGAATAATGGAATAGGACTACAGAACGTACCAAAAATTTACGAGTGACATGCTGCTGCCTAGCAGAAGGTCCAAAAAATTCTAATCAATTTACTAGGCCAACGAGTGGCACCGTAACAGCAGCTGCAAGAGGCAGCAGCAGTCGGACAAATTTACTAGGCCAACGAGTGGCACCATAACAGCAGCTGCAAGAGGCAGCAGCAGTCGGACAAATTTACTAGGCCAACGAGTGGCACCATAACAGCAGCTGCAAGAGGCAGCAGCAGTCGGACAAATTTACTATGCCAACGAGTGGCACCGTAACAGCATCTGCAAGAGGCAGCAGCAGTCGGACAAATTTAGTAGGCCAACGAGTGGCACCGTAACAGCAGCTGCAAGAGGCAGCAGCAGTCGGGCAAATTTACTAGGCCAACAAGTGGCACCGTAACAGCAGCTGCAAGAGGCAGCAGCAGTCGGACAAATTTACTAGGCCAACGAGTGGCAACGTAACAGCAGCTGCAAGAGGCAGCAGCAGTAGGACAAATTTACTAGGCCAACGAGTGGCATCGTAACAGCAGCTGCAAGAGGCAGCAGCAGTCGAATACATTTCAAGGCCACAGAGTGGCACAGTAACAGCATCTGCAAGAGGCAGCAATTGAATACATTTCAAGGCCACAGAGTGGCACAGTAACAGCATCTGCAAGAGGCAGCAGTTGAATACATTTCAAGGCCACAAAGTGGCACAGTAACAGCATCTGCAAGAGGCAGCAGTCGAATACATTTCAAGGCCACAGAGTGGGAGAGGCAGCAGGAGTCATACTAATTTTAATGAGACAGACTGCCACAGTGACATACCCTGGGAGAGGCAGCAGCAGTCATAAAAATTTAAATGCAACATACTGTAGAGTGGCACAATTACATAATTTGGAGGTAGCGGCAGCTAGGAGACAGCATATGGAGGTGGCAGCAGCATGAGTAAGCCACAGAGTGGAACAATTACATAATTTGGAGGTAGCGGTAGCTAGGACACAGCGTGTGGAGGCGGCAGCAGCATGAGTAGGCCACAGAATGGCACAATCACATAGTTTGGAGGTAGGGGCAGCTAGGACACAGCGTGTGGAGGCGGCAGCAGCAGCAGCAACATATCGTAGAGTGGCAAAATTACATAATTTGGAGGTAGCGGCACCTAGGACACAGCATGTGGAGGCGGCGGCCTCAGCATGAGTAGGCCACAGAGTGGCATAATTACATAATTTGGAGGTAGCGGCAGCTAGGACACAGCGTGTGGAGGCGGCAGCAGCATGAGTAGGCCACAGAGTGGCACAATCACATAATTTGGAGGTAGCGGCAGCTAGGACACAGCGTGTGGAGGCAGCAGCAGCAGCACGAGTAGGCCACAGAGTGGCACAATTACATAATTTGGAGGTAGCGGCAGCTAGGACATAGTATATGGAGGCGGCAGCAGCAGCAGCATACCGTAGAGTGGCACAATTACATAATTTGGAGGTAGCGGCAGCTAGGACACAGCGTGTGGAGGCAGCGGCAGCAGCATGAGTAGGCCACAGAGAGTGGCACAATTACATAATTTGGAGGTAGCGGCAGCTAGGACACAGCATGTGGAGGCAGCAGCAGCATCAGGCCACAGAGTGGCATGTTGACATAGCCTGGAGGTGACAGCAGTAGCAGCATGAGGAGACCTGATTGTTGAGGTGGCAACAGCATCAGAAGGCTACATATTGGGTCAGTGACAGAGTGGAGAGGTGGGTGGCAATACCAGTCACTGGTAAAGATGCTGGGTGGTAGAAGGAGCAGCTGGCAGATGTGTGGCATCAGGCGAGTGGCAGTATCATAAGAGTGGCTGAGGCAGGTAGCCTGAAGAATACAGTCTCATTTGTCAAGGTTTGGGTGACGCATCATGGCTGATCTAATCTGATGCATCAGGCGTTGGTGGGTGGAAATCCTGGCTGATCCACGCCTGATTCATCTTGACAAAGGTGAGTCTTTCCACATTTTGCGTGGACAGGCGAGTTCTCCTTGGGGTAACTATGGCTCCCGCCTCACTGAACACCCGCTCTGATGCCACACTACTAGCCGGGCAGGACAGCTTCTTCAGTGCAAACTCGGCCAGTTGTGGCCATAAATCCAGTTTGGCTGCCCAGTAGTCCAGCAGATCTTCAATGTGGGGTGGCAGGGTGCTGTCCAAGTAGGCCACCACCTACTTCAGACTCTGCTCCTGGTCTATCTGCTGCTGATGGTGAGTACTTTCTGCACTTGGCGAGTGAAGAAAGCTGCTCATCAGCGACTCCAGACTCAAGTTGCTGCTGATGGAGCTGATACTGCTCCTACCCCCCACCCCCACACAGCAGCCGTGGCAGTGGTACGTGAGCACTGAGGGACCCCCCGGTCAGATCTGCAAGAGGATGGACGATGACGCAGATAGGCAGCAGCCAACTGACTACATAGGATGTCTCTATAGTACTTCAGTTTGTCCTCCCTCTCAGCAGGTGATAAAAGGCCCCCATTTTAGACCGGTAGCGAGGGTCCAAGAGGGTGGAGAGCCAGAAGTCATCCCTCTCCCGGATGGTGACTATTCGGCTGTCACTACATAAGCAAGTGTATATAGGAAAAAAAGCAGAAAAGAAACAGCGCCCCTTGTGTGATATCACCGGTATTTTAGGTAAGATAAAGTAAATATCAGCTTACCGAATGTTGTTGTGAAGAGTCACAACAACTGTACATGCTCGGCTGGTATTTTTCCCACCAGCGCTGGGAGTTGCTGTGCTGCTGCCTCGGTCTCCTCCTCCTCCCTCCAGGGGATGTGAAGACAATTCAAGATTCAAATAATAGCCAAAAAAATAGGCTTAATGGAAACCACTTAGGTGTAATTGAAGATCTTGAGAGAGACATCGCAGCGCATTACCTACCCCCACAAGATGAACTCTGCCAAAGGGCACAGTGTGTCAAATATAGGTTCACCATTAACATGGGATACGAAGTGGGAGTCCCAATACAGCGAGCCAAACATAGGACTTCAAGGAAAATACCAGGGAGAAGTAGGGGAAGTAAATCACAGTTAGACCCCAGCGATACGGGGAGAACCCGATGGATACACAATAATATGAGAAATAGAAACAGACACATTGAAACAGCTCAAGGATATTAAGACACATATCAACAAATACTATACAAAGAAAGTATATATTTTAACTGCTCGAAAATGTTTTTATTTATTTATTATGGAGAGGTACGGGCTCATTATACAAAAACACGCCCAGCCTTTGAACTCCACCTTTAGAATAACGAGCGCGCCGAAACTGTGTATAAAACGCCGACTATGTACCATGCGGTTATACCGCTTTTATTGTCCTGAGGAAGAGGGCTGTACGCCCTTGAAACGCGTAGACTAATAAAGAAGAATCAATTTTTATCTTATCCTATTGTCATCCCTGCTGACAGCGCCGTAACAAGTGGTTTCCATTAAGCCTATTTTTTTGGCTATTATTTGAATCTTACATAAGCAAGTGAGCATGCATCGACTACGAGGGACTCCCTGCCTCCAACTCCACTGTATACTGCCACGGTGTCTCTGGGTCATCTGCCTCATCTTCCTCATCTCCCTCTAACTCCTCTGGCTGCTCCTCCTCTTCTGTCACCTGGGTAGAAAAACCACTAAATGCTTGTGCTCCAATGTCCTCCTCCTCCTCCAGTTCAGCCCCCACTGGACTCATGTGGCCGTGAGATGCAGTCTCCGCGTCTCCAGTCCCCTGACCAGAAAGATTTTGCAGCATCTGTTCCAGGACATGAAGCAGTGGAATGACGTTGTTCATACCATAGTCCTGACAAATAACGTGGCCTCCTCAAAGGGCCTGAGCAAGCGGCAGGTGTCACGCATGAGCTGCCACTGGCTGACATCAAAATTACACGGGGGAGTACTCCTGTCCGCTTGGATCATTAAGAAATCGTTTATGGCCTTTCTCTGTTCGTACAGTCGGTCCAACATATGGAGGGTAGAATTTCAACGGGTGGAAACATCACATATCAGCCTATGTTGGGGGACTCCATTCTGCCGCTGCAGCTCAAGGAGGGTGTGCTTGGCGGTGTAGGAATGGCTGAAGTGCATGCAAAGTTTCCTGGCCATTTTTTGCAGTTGGGTATAAGACTTGAGGAACCGTTTGACAACCAGATTAAATACGTGCGCCATGCAGGGCGCATGGCTCAGCCCTCCTTGGCGAAGCGCGGACACCATGTTCTTTCTGTTATCTGTCACCATGGTTACGATTTTTAGTTGTTGCAGAGAAAGCCAGCAATCGATTTCTTCTTTCATGACGTGGAGCAGTTCCTCCCCTGTGTGACTTCAAACGTAGAACTGCGTGACACCGCCGTGCCCTGCACATGTGGCACGCTGGAGGAGCGCTATGACTTGGCCCTGCAGTGGAGGCTGAGGTGGTGGAGAAGGAGCCGGACATTAGCGCAGGATCAGCAGTTTGACAACGAGGAGGAGAAAGCGGTGTCACCTGTTCAAGTTGCTTGTGTGGCTGGGCAGGAAGCACATTGACCCAGTGGGCCGTAAAGGACATGTACTGTCCCTGACCGTAGTTGCAACTCCACACGTCGGCGGTGCCGTGCACTTTGGCAGTCACCAACAGGCTCAAGGACTGGGCCACCTTCTCTTCTACATATTTGTGCAGGGCTGGGACTGACTTTTTGGCAAAGAAATGACGGCCTGGCACTCTCCACCTCTGCTCGGCACAAGGCATCATTTCTCTGAACGGTGCAGAGTCCACCAGTTGAAAAGGGTGGGACTGCAACACGAGCAACTTGGACAGGATCACGGTCAGCTTCTGCGCTGTAGGATGGCTGGACACGTACTGCTGTCTCTTTGCAATCGCCTCGGTGAACGACTGCTGTCATAATGAGTGGCGAGGAATAAGAGGAGGAGGACCAGGAGCATTTGGAGCGGTAGATAATGACAGACAGCTCCCTTCGGCAGAGGTGCTGGAGCCTTGACTGCCTGAAATGGGATGCGTGCCACTGGGTGATGCTGCTGTTGCTGCTGCCGACTGGACCACCACATCTGAGCCACGGTTCTCCCAGGCCACTTTGTGGTGACTCTGCATATGTTGGCACAGGGCCGTGGTGCCAACATATGCACCCTGGCCACGCTTCACTTTCTGACCACAGATTCTACATATAGCCATGTTCACCTCCTCAGGCGCCTTAACAAAAAACTTTTCACACCGCTGAGTAGGCGATTTTACAACCGACACTCCGCACTGACTGAGTGGTACCTCCGCTGCCTGGCTGAGCCCCTGCGCCGCTCTTTTCAAGGCCAGAAAGCACCTTCAAAGAGTGCGGTATACCCCATGCCCGTTTGGCTCCCGACCTCGCACTGCTGCCACTCTGCTGACTAACGGCCACACTACCGACTTGCTGCCTGCACCGCTGCCTGACGCACAAGCTGTCAGTCTCGTCTGCAGATGATGATAATGATAATGAAGCCCTTGCTTCACTCGGCTCCCAAGTGCGATCGGCTACATCATCATCAACTACAGTTTGCACGTCGCTAATGTACTCCTCAACTGTCTCGGTGTACAAAGCCTGACCGCTCTCAACATCACCTCCCACTACACTCTCCTCATCAGTACTTGACCGCCTAATGGAAGGAGCTGATTTCTGCCCCACCTCTTGGCTTCCCAGTAGCTGCTCACTGTCCTCGCTGTAGTTCGTCCTCGCTGTATAGCGGCGCAGAGCCCACAGCATATATTACTTCTCTGGCTGAGGGAACCGGTGAGGGCACTGGAGCTGCTCCAGGCCCATGCCAACTAAGGGTTGTGTCTGACGAACCTGCCGACTCTTGGCTGAGGGTGTCAGATGTCATCTGGGAGGAAGTGGATGACCGAGTCAATCATTTAGGAACCGCTGGGTTGGTGGTCAACACACGACCACTAGATGACACCGGTAGATCTGGCCTCGCCAAGTGACCCCTAATGCCATGTCCCCTTCCTCTGCTGCGACCTGTGCCTATTCCAGAAACATTTGTGCCACTGCCCCTCCCCTGTGAAGGGCCTGTCACCCCTCTGTCTGACATACTGTTTGATAAAAAATTTAAAATAAAAGGAAATTAAGAATCCCCCCAAAAATATACTTTGCTCACTGCCTTGCACAACTGCTTAAAGGGGTATTCCCATCTCACAAATGTAGTTTGTATAGTTAGATATAGCCGTACCAATATTATTACTAATAGAATGTATTTATATAAAATGTACCGTTTAGAAGATTTGCCTATTTGTATAGGCATTGTCCCACACACATCAGTCAGGCCGTTGCCCCTAGTTACGACCACCGTGGCCATGTAGTAGTGGTGGCCGGCTTGCTCTTGTAGGTAACTGCTGTATTGTGAACGCACATTGCATGAGCATGCAGAGATACATCTTAGGGTCGTAGCATTTTTGTCTGCGCTTCCAAAACGCAGAGAAACGGATCCTGTTCCAAGATTAATTCATCTGTATGGAGCAGGATCCGTTTATAAAGTCTGCGTTTTGGACGGATCCTGACCATTGCATTTTGGACTGGTAGCGTCCAAAATGCAGATGTGAAAGTACCCCAAGATGTGTCTCCACATGTTCATGTAATGTGCGTTCACAATACAACAGTTACCTCAGAGCAGGTTTGAACAAGAGCAAGCCGGCCACCACTGCTATATGGCCGCAGTGGTCGTAACTAGGGGCAACGACATGACTGATGTGTGTGGGACAATGGATATACAAATAGGCAAATCTTCTAAACGGTACATTTTATATAAATACATTCTATTAGTAATAATATTGGTATGGCTATATCTAACTAGACAAACTACATTTGTGAGATGGGAATACCCCTTTAACTATTTCTTTAAGAAATACCGTCACCCACAGAGTGGGTTAACAATGGGTTGCTGAACTACAGTACAATGGGTTACTGCACAGCACTACACACTATATGACAATTTTCTTTTTCTGTGGCGATTGACGCTGCAAATAGTTATTTAAAATGAACAACCCCACAAACACGTATTCACTGTTTTTTTGGCAATTCAACTTCACCCGAAGAAGTTAGCACTATATTTA
Source organism: Rhinella marina (assembly GCA_900303285.1). NCBI lineage: Eukaryota > Metazoa > Chordata > Amphibia > Anura > Bufonidae > Rhinella > Rhinella marina. Next base: position 115,697 of record ONZH01028367.1, on the reverse strand, counting down.
GCTTGTCTGTTTATATGGCGAATAATGCCGCAAATAGTTATTTAAAATGAACAACCCCACAAACACGGATTCACAGTTTTTTTTTGCAATTCAACTACACTGAAGAAGTTAGCACCATATGGCGCTTGTCTGTATGGCGAATAACGTCGCAAATAGTTATTTAAAATGAACAACCCCACAAACACGGATTCATAGTTTTTTTGGCAATTCAACTTCACCGAAGAAGTTAGCACTATATGGTTCTTGTCTGTTTGTATGGCGAATAACGCCGCAAATAGTTATTTAAAATGAACAACCCCACAAACACGGATTCATAGTTTTTTTGGCAATTCAACTTCACTGAAGAAGTTAGTACTATATGGCGCTTGTCTGTTTGTATGGCGAATAACGCCGCAAATAGTTATTTAAAATGAACAACCCCACAAACAAGGATTCACTGTTTTTTTTGGCAAATCAACTTCACTGAAGAAGTTAGCACTATATGTCGCTTGTCTATTTGTATGGCGAATGACGCCGCAACTATTACTTTCACATTTACAAGCTGCCAATCACAAATCATATATGTTTTTCCCCAAACACAACCCCAAATATATATATATATATATATTTTTTTTTAATGTACCCCAAACAAGGCTCTGACCCTCTTACTGCACTGCAACAAGGTACACTAGTGGTGCTTCTTTGAATACAGCACCCCAACACAGCCTTTAGAACAGACTGCAGTGCTTTATAACAGGCTAACCCCAATGCCCAGTCACTGCTGCTCAGTGTACCAGAATAGCGATTTCACTGCCTGATAATCCCCTATGGATTCTGTCTAGAAATCGTCCCTCTCCTATCCCTGCAATTCAGATTATTTATCCCTGATCTCCTCATTTCTTTTCTTTAGCAACGTTTTTCTATCACTTGCCCTATCTCTCCTGACGTCTGTCTCTGGTCTAAAATCAATTGCAAATGGCGGATTCCAGCGCTGCAGAGCTATTTATAGAGCTGTGACATCACAGGACCTGGCTGGCTGCTAATTGGCTACATGTCTGCATGTGATCGCATCGTGGGTGTTTACTTTGTCCCAGAAATCCTTCCCCATGTCATGCCATGTGCTTGCGGCCATTTTAGGAAAAAAAAAAAAGATTTGTTACCACGAATCGCCATGGAATTCGCTTTCGTGGCGAATGGAATTTTCCATGAAATTCGTAACGAATTCCACTTCGTCAGCTTCGATTCGCTCATCTCTAGTAATAACGCTGGTGGTGGATCTAAAGCTTCCTTGCTGGCTTAAGTTTAGACCATTGTAGAAAATGATAAATGTGACAGGCCGGCCAGTCCCCTTTCTCACCCACCCCAGACCTAGTATAAATGGGGAAAAGTCGCAGGTTGAGGCGCAAATAACCAATCTGCACCACACTTACGCAAAAAATAGGCAAATTTCTGTTAGTAAATACTCCCCTAGTGCGAATGTTCAAACCTGCAGCATGCTAATATGTTAGAGATTTACTACAGATCTGTGCCATGGATTCTATCCTACGCAATGTGAAAAGTGAAAGCTGTGGCAAAATGCTGCAAAATCTGCTGTAAAACCTGCACGTAAACTCATGAAAGGGAAATGAACAGTAACGAGAAAAAGGCTGTGAACATGTGCACTCTCCTGAATATGCGATTTTAGTGCAGTGGAGTCTTCTAGCGCTACTGCCACTTTGTTCAGGTGAACAACCTATTAGTTATCATATATGCTGCAGCTTGCTGTTCATTTTTCACATCTGCCACGGTTTACATAGCTATGACTCTACTTTTAAGTTTTGTATTCTTCAAAAATATACCTGTTGCTTCACACATTACTTACTGCTTGCTAAAAGTCATCAGTTTACAGCTGCAAGTGGTTACAGAATGAGGTGTTGATGTAGTAAAGGATGATGGGTGTCAAGGAACCTTAAGAAAGTGTTAAGGGATATCTTAGAATTTGCATGATTTCTTGTATTCATCTTACTTGCTGAATATTATGGACTAGAACAGTAAGGAGACACTCTTGATGGTAGAGATATTATGTCACATTGTCTAAACATTGTTGGGATATAGGTATTTAGCAATGGGAAAAAGTTCCTGCAACATATGGAAACTATAATATGGTAATCTATAACAATACATGAAGTAAAACCTTAAATAAGCTCTGATGCTTCAACTATATATGAAAAGATGCCCCAACTATGTATGAAAAGAAGACCTTGCCCTGTGTCCAATTACTCAAGAATTCTAAAAAAAAACTCTGTATTTACACACTTTTTAAAATGCACTGATTGCAATTGTATGGGCTGCACTTACTGTATGTTGAATACAAGTGTATGTTACATCATGTTATTAAACAGTAGAAGAATTCTGTGGCCATGAAATACAGAATTAGCTAGAGAAATCTGAATGCAGCTCTGGGCTGTAACTTGAAGGCAATGATCCGTCAACTTTTGAGATTATGAGCTTAAAGGGGTTTTCCTACCCTCTAAAAAATCTGAATCAATGGCTAAAATTAGCAAATTGTCACATACTTTTTTAAACCATCCTCTGCTTCCATGCTGGTGGTTCCACGGGGGTCATTGTGTGTTTAGCCATAACAATGGTGTATCATACTCAACAAATGGCCATGACTACTAGTGTCTATAAACATGAAAGGGACTGTGTATGCATCTGAGGATAGGAACTGGCTTTTATAAAGGTTATAGATCAGATCAGAGCAAGGGAAATAAAAGCAAAGTATTTGCAACATTATTAAGTTTCCAGTATTTGTAAGTTGGGTTCATACATAAGAGTTCATACATGACAGTTTACTGATATTAAAAAAAAATAATAATACAATACCTGAACAAATGCAATTTCTGCTTTTATTTTTTAGTTCATGCAGATTTAAAAGCCATAACTTTGTTAAGTTATGTATACATTTTTGCACCATTTTTCTAGTTAAATATAGGGCTTTATTTTTGTTAATTTTACTTTAATATTTTTTGTTTTTATTTTGGAAAAATAATCTGCTTTTCACATTGCTTTTTTTTACTAGCAAAAAGTGAAACTAAAATACCTTTTAAAAATATTGCCTTCTTTCTGTAGGAATCATTTTGGCACAGGGGATTTATTGGTTATAGTCGCTGAAAATGAAACTAGAAGCTACAGAGAGGTATATGGTATCAATTGTTTTAAATTTATTTTTATTTTACACTTTTGGAGGGCATTCAAAATTTAAATTTTTATTGATTATTTCTTCTGTACCTGGGACTGCCCCAGTTACAGGGGGAATACAAGACCCAGCAGCTTATGTAGACACCCAGTGCTCATGATGTGTCTTGGGGGTTATGGCATGAACTAGAGAGGTTTGTCAAACCATTCATGGAATTTCAGAGAATATGTTATTCCTGTGCTAAAAATAAAGGAAAAAGTGTAGAAAATCTTTAGTACTATAATAATTTGTTAGTCTTTGTTAGCAAACATCCCAAGGAGTTATTTTGAATTTGGACGTGCTTATTTTAGATAAATGTATTTTCATTTAGATGAGATGATTTCTTGGATGAAAGTGTAAATATCTATGTCTGCTTTACCAACCATGAGCGAAAATGTGGTTTTGCATACTTCGTCTTAGACCATAACCTCCAAACCAATCAGTTCAGTCGTATATTTAAGAACAGCTGAACCCAGCAAAGATAATATAATTTTCTCTTTCCTTTCTACCCAGTGTCTTTCCAGGAATTGTTTATTACATTGAAAAGCAAATAGAGGTATAAACAGACTAAAAAATTAAGTTAAGTTTCCCACATATCTAAGTGTCGCTCATACAAAACCTAAACCCCAAAAACATTCAATGGAGAAGCAATTATGTCATGTTATGACTTTTTAGAAAATGATTTTACCTTCAATAACGAAGAACATGTAAAATCAAATCCACCTTTCTCTTCCTGCTGTCCTTACATAGTTGTATATGTGTGGCCATATTCACAGTTCCCAATGCTGTCGTTCTGACATTTACTGGATCTGTAACCAGTGATTAGTTGAGCAGGCATCTCCAGAAATTTCCCTTGTAGAGCCAGGGAGAAGACCAACTGTAATTTGATGGGTATCACTTTGCTTTATTTTACCATGTTATACCCCATAAATAAAAAATGTAACCCTGCCAGACAGCCCCATTAAAGTCACCTATTCTTATCATATCTATTTGATTTCAGCAGCAACCTTTACTCTCTCTCCTCCCTTCTTTTTTTGTAATATTCAACCAGTTTGCAGTTAAACTGAACATGTTTTAATATACAGGGTGGGCCATTTATATGGATACACCTAAATAAAATGGGAATGGTTGGTAATATTAACTTCCTGTTTGTGGCACATTAGTATATGGGAAGAGGGGAAACTTTTCAAGATGGGTGGTGACCATGGTGGCCATTTTGAAGTCGGCCATTCTGGATCCAACTTTAGTTTTTTCAATGGGAAGAGGGTCATGTGACACATCAAACTTATTGAGAATTTCACAAGAAAAACAATGGTGTGCTTGGTTTTAAAGTTTATTCTTTCATGAGTTATTTACAAGTTTCTGACCACTTATAAAATGTGTTCAAGGTGCTGCCCATTGTGTTGGATTGTCAATGCAACCCTCTTCTCCCACTCTTCACACACTGATAGCAACACCACAGAAGAAATCCTAGCACAGGCTTCCAGTATCTATAGTTTCAGGTGCTGCACATCTCGTATCTTCACAACATAGACAATTGCCTTCAGATGACCCCAAAGATAAAAGTCTAAGGGGGTCAGATCGGGAGACCTTGGGGGCCATTCAACTGGCCTACGATGACCAATCACTTTCCAGGAAACTGTTCATCTAGGAATGCTCGGACCTGACACCCATAATGTGGTGGCACACCATCTTGCTGGAAAAACTCAGGGAACGTGCCAGCTTCAGTGCATAAAGAGGGAAACACATCATCATATAGCAGTTGAATGACCCCAAGGTCTCCCGATCTGACCCCCTTAGACTTTTATCTTTGGGGTCATCTGAAGGCAATTGTCTATGTTGTGAAGATACGAGATGTGCAGCACCTGAAACTATAGATACTGGAAGCCTGTGCTAGGATTTCTTCTGTGGTATTGCTATCAGTGTGTGAAGAGTGGGAGAAGAGGGTTGCATTGACAATCCAACACAATGGGCAGCACTTTGAACACATTTTATAAGTGGTCAGAAACTTGTAAATAACTCATGAAAGAATAAACTTTAAAACCAAGCACACCATTGTTTTTCTTGTGAAATTCTCAATAAGTTTGATGTGTCACATGACCCTCTTCCCATTGAAAAAACTAACGTTAGATCCAAAATGGCCGACTTCAAAATGGCCACCATGGTCACCACCCATCTTGAAAAGTTTCCCCTCTTCCCATATACTAATGTGCCACAAACAGGAAGTTAATATCACCAACCATTCCTATTTTATTTAGGTGTATCCATATAAATGGCCCACCCTGTATATTAAAACATGTTCAGTTTAACTGCAAACTGGTTGAATATTACAAAAAAAGAAGGGAGGAGAGAGAGTAAATGTTGCTGCTGAAATCAAATAGATATGATAAGAATAGGTGACTTTAATAGGGCTGTCTGGCAGGGTTACATTTTTTATTTATGGGTATAACATGGTAAAATAAAACAAAGTGATACCCATCAAATTACAGTTGGTCTTCTCCCTGGCTCTACACGGGAAATTTCTGGAGATGCCTGCTCAACTAATCACTGGTTGCAGATCCAGTAAATGTCAGAACGACAGCATTGGGAACCGTGAATATGGCCACACATATACAACTATGTAAGGACAGCAGGAAGAGAAAGGTGGATTTGATTTGACATGTTCTTCGTTATTGAAGGTAAAATCATTTTCTAAAAAGTTCAGAGTCATAACATGACGTAATTGCTTCTCCATTGAATGTTTTTGGGTTTTAGGTTTTGTATGAACGACACTTAGATATGTGGGAAACTTTGATCCATCTTTATTAAAATGCCACAATTGATGACATACAACATTTTAGCATTTTATGAGGCAATGAGAAAGGTGGGTATGGTCCCCAGAGAAGAACATACAATAGGTTGAAATGACAATTTAATTTCTTTACTTACAGAAAAGAAGGTACCAAAATTATTAGGAGAAATGAATATCTAAATAAATTTGGCACAAATCAAACCAAATAACTTCTGTACTTAATAAATGTAGGCTAGTTGAGGACTAAGTGTTTTTTTCAGGAAGCTGAGGCTTGGTACTTGCCTGACTTTTGGTTTCGATGAAAGCCTGAGATCTGAAGAAATGATGGCTCATCAATGGAGTGGGAGGATATTAATAGTTATAAAGTTATGATCTAATATCTAAAGGGTGTTATAAGATAAATAGCATTCACAATTATAACAGATATTTTATTTAGTGATGAAGTTGTCATAATCCAGGCTCTGTTGTAAATGCCAAATATTACAAAAAGATGAATTCCACTTCCTATGCATTAAAAAAGTTCTTACAACTTACAGTGGTCCTGCTTCCTGTTTCTATCCTTTTTAAATGGACTGGGTCAAGACTGCAAAACTTTCCTACAAGAAGAGAAATTGAAAAATGCATATTTCTCTGCTCGTTCAGCCCGAGCAGAGCTTGGGCAACAAGGTGAGGTAATAGGAAGGCTTCTTTAACCCTTCATATCTCCGGCTTATATGTATTGCATTTAGAGATATGAGCCTAGTCTTGTTTGAAATCTGATAATCTAAGCTTCAAAATAAGACCAGGATCGCATTAGCACCTCTACAGTGGGAGCACCTCTACATTGGGAGAACTAAAACTAAGGTCAGGAGATATAGCAACTGAAACCTCTCTCTGCGCCCAATTAGGCCTTTAAATTACACCATAACCCAGGCGATAAACAGTGACTCGATTATGGTGTTGATTAAGTCACACCAAACACTTGTATCTCCCACACACAAACATCAATACACTTTCCATGTTATACTGTTACTCTTGTCAATATTTTATCTTTACCATACAATATGCTAACCACTTCTGTATGGATACCTTTCACATGCTACATTCCTTACAGAGGAATCTAATATATAAGCCCTTACACATTTATGTCATCAGAAAAAGAAAAATGTTCTAGTTCTTGTAATGCAACAATAAAAAACAGATTATTTTATCAAAGCAAGTGTTTTTATGCAAGTATTATAACATAACACAATCTATATAAATTAGCCATCTTCATAATTGTACTGACCAACAGACTAAAGTTACGTATCATGTTAGTTATACCATACAGTGAATGCCATGAAAATAAATTCCACAAAATAATTTTGAAATTGCAGTTTTTGTTATTGTCTCCCTAACAATAAAAGTTATTTAATAAACTATATGTACCCCAAACTGATTCTAAAAAAAACTACAACTATCCCACAAAATTCAAGGTCTCAAATAGGTAAATTGAAGAATAAATAAAAAAGTATGACCGCTAGAACATAGAAGGGATAAAATGTTGCTAGTCTTTGAGAAGTCAAAATGGACTTCAGTCACCTGGGTTATGCGCCAACTATATTCACTTCAGACATAAATTCAAAATCCATTTTAAAAAGTGGCATTTTCGGAGGGTTTTTACACTTTAACTTGACTATTGGGGGATTAAGAAAATTCTCAAATGTACCAACCTTTAGTCATATTTGAAAAATATGTTGAATGATGAGAAAAATTGCAATTGCAACATTTTATTAAATTAGTGGATACAAAATGTTTTTTATTAACAGAATGGCAGACAGAGCCCTGCAAAACCTGTTGTTAGAGTTGTAGAGTGGGAACTTTTTGTAACCACTGGTTTAACCGTTTCTGGTCATCCTATATTCCATACCTCTATTCAGGGTAATACAGTTAGTAGACACAGCTACCACTGACCATAAGTGCTATCAGCATGTAGCAAATCGTAATTTGAGCACAAAAAAGTATATATATATATATATATATATATATATATATACAGTAGAGATATATATATATACAGTAGAGATATATATACAGTAGATATATATATATATATACACATTCTGCGCCAAGATAAGGTGCACACGATAGATAGATAGATAGATAGATAGATAGATAGATAGATAGATAGACAGATAGATAGACATAACTCTAGACACCCCAAAAATTCAGTTACTTGAAGAGGCTGTGGCACTCTTCACAATATACCTAGTAGGAAAAGCTTGCCTGGAGTGCTGCGATTTCTAGACAGAAAGGATGCTTTGAGGTCTTCACCTAGTCCATTAAAAAAGAGATATATGGCATCTAAATCTGGGATATATCCGATTAAATGGATAGCCTGAATTCTACAGACCCCATTAAGAAAATAACATTCCTTACATCAGTAGAGAGAATTGGATGTATTCATTGTCTGAGAGAGTCAAGAACTTTATGAAGTATTTCTCCACATAGATCCAGGGTGTGACTATACATTCTAAAAGGCCAAATTCTCTAATTCTGCAGCAGAAACAATATTTTTCTAACTTTTACTAGATAAAAATGTGTTGACCTTTTCTGTGTCATTCTTTTGCCACCTATTCACTCAATCCATGAACAACCACACTCCTGGTAAGTTTCCCAGTTGGCTTTTGCTTGCGGTCAAAGGGCAATAGTGATGGTGACCACTATATAAAAAAGAATATTGTGGTTGGTAAATTGGATCAAATATCACTATGTCCTTTATCCTGCAAATAGCTAAATAGACGTGACACACAACACAAAATAATCAAATAAATATAATTTACAGATGGAATATGCTTTCTTTAACAGTGGCATTATCTGGCTGCCATTCATATGCTGGATTCCACCACAATATCACATGTATAGTATAGTCTACTTTACTAGTTGGCCAAAAAAACTAAACCTCAAATGACTGCAGTATTATTCTACTATAACCACTCCATTTGTTTTTTCTTGTTTTTATTTTTATATAATAAAAGTTATCTAAAAAAAGACCACAAATGTACTTGGGGCTGGTCTTTCACCTTAAGCTGAACCAACTGAAAATGCAATTTCTATTTTATCTATATTATTTTTAAAAACAAGGACAACCTATTTACAACCCCAAATAAAGTTATATTATAGGCAAAACATTACATAAAATATTATATACTTAGTGTATATGCAAATTCATATTTCCATCTCATGAGCTTTTAGGCACAAAAACAACCAGTGCCTTGAGGCATTGCCATAAAAAAGCCCCATTGAATTCATGTCCCTTATACAAAAAAATACATATATTTTGAAATATGTTTATTTTACTGACCTATAAATATACAACAACTATCAAACCTGCATCACATATACACAATGGCATATTGTACATACAAAAAAAAAGTGAAGAGACCCATATCAAAATGTGCTCATCATTATGTTACAGGAGTTTCCACCCTCTTAAATGGGGTTTGCTTCACTTTTTGCATCTTTGATATGAGCCTTGGAACATATTGTCCATCCTATTACTTGTCAGTAATGCAGTTCTTCTGGAGAGGATAATCCTACGCAGACTAAGGCTTGGACCACTCTTTCCATTAGCCCCACAGTAGACAGATGGTCTGCCTGTATGGTATGTTCACCATCGCATGTTTAAAAGTATGACAGGTGACTACTGATTCAACTCTTCTGGCATCAAAAATATATAGCATTGCCTTTTTCCACATCTTTTGCATTTAATGAAAAATCTGCCAAAGAGAAATCTACCAAAGACAACACTTTATGCAATGAGAGAATAAACTGAAAATAAATTCCATTTCCTTAATATACACAGTGCTTTTATTTGATAGATAGTGGCCATATATTACTTTATACACTTGATTTAGAGTATAGACTTTTATAATACTTTTTACTTTACTATTTTTACTGTTTTACTTATAAAAAGTGTAAACAAATATTAGGGCTAAACCCTAACACCTTTATTCAGCATGATACATAGCCAAAGAGTTATTCAATAAAAAGCAAGACAGATTAGATACATACCTCTGGTGGATGATTGTATATGAATAAGGAGCCACCTCAAAGGTAATATTAGGTAGCAGAACCCATTTTCCAGACCATCCCAGTGAACTGACTTTTATGAGATTCACGATAAGTATGTAATACACAAGTCTTTGTCAGAAAGCCTCTATTATTTAAGGTTATGATTATGGCACTTGCCGCTATACAGCAATCTAAAATAACTATTCGTTATTCTAACTGTGATAAAATAAATTTCAGGCATATATAAAATATTCTGTACAGCTGCACATGTGGTGTAGAAATCACCATTTTACCCCGGAAATCCTCTAGCGGAGTTATTTATGACAAACCTAGACCAACCAAACGTCATTGCTCTTGCTACATAAAATGGCACTGGTAAAGGGCAATCTTCAAAGTAAAAACAAGGCACAGGTTTTAACCTCAAAGGAAATGAAAAGAAAACCAATATATTTCTCATGCTGTGAAATTGAAAGAGAGAGGAAATTGAACGACAAGAAAAATACTATTTGAGGGTGAAATATTTTCTAAGAAGATGTATGTTGTGGGTGACTGAATGGTCACATGTGATCACAAATCACAAAGACGCTGTAATGTGCAGCATTACTCCATGTAATCTCTTCGACCACCATCTAGTCATTCCAGCGTATAGTCCTGGCTTCAGAACAAAATATGGTTTATTCTATCCTAGCTCAAGCATTCTGAGTATCTAGGAGGCATGCCTTCAAGAGCTGACTGCCAGCACCAAAATGAATCCAATATGACATTAACTATGGTAAATTCCGTCATGCAAACAACGTTCAAGTAAATACCATGCTTCACATTCCCTGACATCTATTAGGAAGTAGTCATCTTATGTGTCTGTGGTATATTGTAAAACTTAACAAACAACAAAGAATGGGGCATGTTGAGATCCAAAATGGCCAATCCTACTTTACTTCGACATTTGCTATCAGGAACTTTTGACCCCGTACATATAAGATTGTCAGAATCCATTGTACGCTCTCTCCTTTTGCTATGCCAAGCAATCACAAATTCATCCAACAACTGCGATTGCTTGCAAACAAAAATGTACTTTTCTATCTTTCATTTTAAACTTGAGGTTATGGCCACATGGGTTGATTTTTCACAGAAGAATTTTTAATTTTTTGCAAAATTTGTTCCCAGTCTGTGGAAAAATATATGCTATGTGTGGAGTTCATGCATTTTTTGCTGCAAATTTGGTGAGGATTTTTTACACTATGGATTACGAAGGATGAAATCTGTGATGGAAATGTACTGCATCAGTTGTCAGGCTGTGGATTTAAAGATAACATGTCACCATGAAAATGCAGAGCAATCTGTAGGCAGTAGATTATAGAGCAGGAGGAGCTGAGCAGATTAATATTTTGTGTGAAAAGATTCAGTACTACTTGTGATTCATTAAAGGGAATCTGTCAGCTCCAAAACAGCCCCCAATCTAGAGTAAGTGGTGTATATTGTAAATGACGCCAAGTCCAACTATGTGATTTTTTTCTTTCTACTCACTTGCATTCTAATGCTGTGCCCCCACAAACCAGCAGTACAATGCATTGAGAGGACATCTGTTTTCATGCACATGATGGAGAGGACTCACGGAGGATTCCTCTCAATAGATTTTTTCTGCTGGTTTGTCAGACATGGCATAAGAATACAAGCGAGTATGAAGATAAAAATTAGATAACCGGACTCAGCACCACTTACTCTATACACAGTTTATTATAGTTTGGTGGTGTTTTAGAGTTGATAGATTTCCTTTAAAAATAAACCTCCGCTATTTCTATGCTTAGTGGCCATGTGGGTAGTGCTACTCAGTGATTGACAGCCTTCCCTGTATACTTAGTCTTGCAGAGCCAGCTGTCAGCCACTGAGGAGGACCATATGACTCCTAGGTAGTGACAGTAGTTGCTTTGAACAAATCTTTTCTCTATTAACAGTAAACATGATGAGTTCCCAATCACCGTACCTTCTTAACCCCTTCATGACATGGCCATTTTTCACCTTAAAGGGGTTATCCCACCTTCTGTGTTGCGTGCGGTGGCTGCTCTCCTCTTGAAAAAACTGCTCAGTAAGGGGGCGTTTCCTTCCTCTTGTGTGACAGCCCAATCAGCGCTCTGCTGACATAACCCCCTGGCACCTGTATGTGTGTGCACACTCACGTCTGAGCCGGGAGTGGGAGAGGCGCACGATACAGAGTGACCACGCATGCGCTGACTTTACAAGTGAAGAAATGACAGGACAAGCGTGTTTGACCGCGCATGCGCGATCAAACGAGAGGAATAAAAATACGGTGGGCAAGAGACTGACTGCGCGTGCGTGAATATGCGCTATCCTGTGAAGCTGACCATCCAGCCTGCAAGAAGACAGAGGAGGACACTGCGCAAGCGCGGCCACCGTGGCAATATCCCTGCGGTGGCCGTAACCACCGGCAACCTCATGTACATAACTCAGAAGAAGAAATGCAAATAAAGAGGAAAGGAGGAGGAATCGATTACAACATGTATTTAGTAAGTTGCATGTGGTGTGATAAACAACACAATAATTGAAACTTCATTACATGGGATAACCCCTTTACGGACCAGGCCAAATTTTGGAAATCTGACATGTGTCACTTTATGTGGTAATAGCTTTGAAACACTTTTACTTATCCAAGCCGTTCTGAGATTGTTTTCTCGTGACACATTGTACTCCATGACAGTGGTAAATTTGAGTCAATATAAATCACCTTTATTTATTAAAAAAATCCTAAATTTATAAAAAATTTGGAAAAATTTGTAATTTTCAAACTTTGAATTTCTCTGCTTTTAAGGCAGATAGTGATTCCTCACAAAATAGTTATTACTTTACATTTCACATATGTCTACTTTATGTTGCCATCATTTTGTAGATGTAATTTTATTTTTTGAGGACGTTAGAAGGCTTAGAATTTTAGAAGCAATTCTTAAAATTTTTAAGAAATTTTCCAAAACCATTTTTTTAAGGACCAGTTCAGTTCCGAAGTCACTTTGTGGGGCTTACATAATAGAAACCACCAAAAATGACCCCATTTTAGAAACTAAACCCCTCAAGGTTTTCAAAACTGATATTACAAACTTTGTTAACCCTTTATGTATTCCACAAGATTTAAAGGAAAATGGAGATGACATTTCTAAATTTCACTTTTTTTGCAGATTTTCCATTTTAATCCATTTCTTCCTGTAACACATCACGGATTAATAGCCAAAAAAACTCAAAAACTATTACCCTGGTTCTGCGATTTACAGAAACACCCCACATGTGGTCGTAAACTAATGTATGGGCGCATGGCAGGGCGCATAAGGAAAGGTGCGCTAGATGGTTTTTGGAGGGCAAATTTTGCTGGACTGGTTTTTAGACACCATGTCCCATTTGAAGCCCCCCTGATGCTCCCCTACAGTAGAAACAACCAAAAAGTGCCTGTATTTTGAAAATTAAGGGATAAGGTGACAGTGTTATTGATACTATATTGGGGTACATATGATTTTTGATCGCTTTATATTACGCTTTTGTTAGGCAAGGTAACCAAAAATGGCTGTTCTGGCTCAGTTTTTATTTTTTATTTTGTGCAGTGTTCATCTGACAGGTTAGATAATGTACTATCTTTATAGAGCGGTTTGTTATGGACCCAAGGATATCAAATATGTCTACTTTGTTTGTTTGTTTGTTTCGGTTTTACATAATAAAGCATTTTTGGAAACAAATTATGTTATTGTGTCTCCATTTTCAGAATGCCATATCTTTTTTATTTTTCTTCCGATCGTCTTGTGTATGACATTTTTATTGGTACCATTTTTGGGTACATATGATTTTTTTGATCATTCATTATTACACTTTTTGGGGCAAGGTGACTGAAAAATTGGCAATTTTGTCACAGTTTTTATTTATTCATTTTTACTGCGTTCACCTGAGGGGTTAGGTCATGTGAGATTTTTGTAAAGCAGGTTGCTACAGATGCGGCGATACCTAACATGTATACTGTTTATTTATTTAAGTTTTACAAAATAATGTCATTTTTTAAACAAAAAAAATCATGTTTTAGTGTCTCCATAGTCTGAGAGCTGTAGTTTTTTAAATTTTTTGGGCGACTGTCTCAGGTAGGGGCTCATTTTTTGTGGGAAGAGGTGACGGTTAGATTGGTACTATTTTGGGGGGCATACGCCTTTTTGATCGCTTGGTATTACACTTTTTGTGATGTAAAGTGACAAAAAATGGCTTTTTTTGACACCATTTTTATTTATTTATTTATTTTACGGTGTTCACCTGAGGGGTTTGGTCATGTGATATTTTTGTAGAGCAGGTTGTTACGAACGTGGCAATACCTAACATGCTTAATGTATTTTTTTTTTTTAACTAATTTCAAATTTGCGTATTTTGGAGGGAAAATTGGATTCTTTAAAACTTTTTTTAACTTTTTTATTTTTTTACGCTTTTTTTAACACTTTTTTAGACTCAGACCCACTTAGTTCTTGAAGAACCAGTGGGTCTCATGGTTCTATAATACACTGCAGTACACTATATAGTGTATTTTCTCTCACAGTAAGCCTGATCAGGCTCCTGCCTTTAGCAGGAGCCTGATCAGGCTTAGCTTATACCATGGCAAGCCGGATGCTTGTGAAAGCGTCCGGTTGCCATGGTAACCATCGGGGCGCTGCCACAGCAGAGCAACATCCCGATGGGAGGGAGAGGGAGCTTCCTCCCTCTCTTCTGGCCACACCATCGCAGCGCCCCATGGGAGAGGGAGGGAGCTCCCTCCCTGTTAACCCCTTCCATACAGCGGTCCCTATGGACCACGGCATGGTAGGGGTTAAACGGCTGCCATCGCTGCCAGCACCGATGTCAGCAGGTTCAAGCAGAGTATCAGCTGTATGCTGATACTCTGCTTGAACATCGTTCGGCCATCCTGGAAAAACATTGCCACCGCTGCCTGCACGCCCATGGAACCCCCCCCTCGCTTGGCCATCCTGAAATGATGGCCACAAATAATGATCTGGGAGGGGAATAATATAAATATATATACATACATATGTGCAAACATATTAGGATCCTGTGATTGGCTAGTCTGTACAGCGCACAGTCACAGCGCACAATCACAGCGATCGGCGGCCGGGGACCGTTCTCATTGGTCCCTGGCTGGTTAGCTGAGACCCCTGGCTGTATGTAACAGCCGGGGTCTCAGCGCTGTCACCATGTCAGCAGACATGGTGACAGTTTAATGCCATGACGAGTATACTTGTCATGGAGCGCTAAATGTCAGTGCTCCATGACGAGTATACTCGTCATATAGCGTGAAGGGGTTAATACTGTATTGGCCCTGTTGCATTTCAATGAACATGGTTGCTAGTAGCACAAGACTATGGGAGTCTCGCACATGCACCGTTACTATAAGTAGTGGCGCATGGCGAACTGTATTACAGAACAAATCCACACCCGGATTTTTTTATTGTATCTTTCTGTAATACAGTTCGGCATGCACCACTACTTACATTAAGGCTGCATGCGCGAGACTCCCATAGTCTTGCATTACTAGAGGCGATGTTCATTTGGTCACAGTGCGGCCAATACAGTATAATGAAGGTATGGCGATCGGAAACTCATAATGTTTACTATAAACAGAAAAATGATTCGGATTTGTCCAAAGCAAGACAAATCCAAATCTACCATCACTACTCCTAAGCATCGAAAGAGGAAATATGTAAATATATAAATTACAAATTTTACTGAATTATTTCCCATAAACTATGTATCAATCTGCTCAGCTCCTCCTGCTCTATAACATGCTGCCTGCAAATTGCACTGCACTTTCATGATTTAATTCCCTTTATAATCCATACTAAAGGTCAGTATCTGTTTCGATTTTTTCCTTAGGTATAGCTATTACAGTTAAATATTATATTTTTTATATTGATTCTCTGTCTGACTGGCAGAACTTACATGTGTAATCTGATGTGTGGAAAATGCTCTCTAGCCACAATTATAACTTACAAGACATATCTAACCGCAAGTGTGGTTTCTTCAGCTTAGTTTTTTTAGTTATATGACATGGACCATTGAGTTCAGCTGATGTAACTACTCTATCACACATCCTCTGTCAGAGCACATTGCGTCTATTTTAGTTAACACAACTCCAACTATTTTCTTAAAAGTAGTCTGACACTTTATTACAATGGATTTTATATAATATAGCATCAATTAAACAATTTTATAGAGTTAGCGTAAAATGCAGATTATGACTGGACTCTACACCAAAAAGAGATGTAAGGAATTCCCTTTGATTTTAATGTTATATATCTGTTTCACAAGGGTCCTCACACCTAATAATGAGTGAAAGAAAAAAGGCACAATTTATGACAATGATTTTGTGACTGGTGACTAGTTATTTAGACTTTTTTAGGTTGCATATAATGTAAAATGTAATCGATTGTTTTCTGTAGGGTCACATAGATGTGACCAGTTGAACTGTGCTTGTCACTCAATGGAGCAGGTTACATGACAGCTTGTCTGCCAGAAAATGTGATTTTTCAAAATTGGTATGAATAAAATATCTTCCTAAGGATTAAATACAATTTCCATTTTACTTTTGGATTCACATTAACCACGTTTCCCCTGCTTATTAAGGAATCTTTTGATCAACTTCTGGATCCCACTCAGCTGAAAGCAATATTCTCGATATGTTTAGCAACCTCCTCTAAAGACTTAATCCTGCATGCTTGGCATCAGATCAGTCTGGGTACACTTTCCTTGTAGCAATTGAAAGAAATATTTAACACATGAAAGCAATGGTTTTTATAATGCTCACAGCACGCAATAGTGGGTGGCCAAGCTGGCATTTGCACAAATACTTCTAACAGTTGTAAGGAGTAATATATAGTGTTATTCTGAAAATAGTACTTAACCTTTTCTGAGCTATGAATTATATGAACCTAGATGCTTTGGACCACTTTCAACATCCATGCTTGTGACAATTGTTGCAAATGTAGTGGTTTAAATCGCTTCTAGACTTTCAGATTTTACTGTACATTTAATTAAACCCTAAAACTAAATAAAACTCTGTAATATAGTATCATTTAAACTTTTGTCAGGAGCCGCCCTTTATTTGCAGTAGAGAAACCCAAGATCTTAGCATGAGGACTTGTCACCTCTCCTGACATGTCAGTTTAAGTAACTATTTGCTTTCCATCTAATAAAAATTCTGGAACATCTATTCTTATGCCTCTATGTTATATCATTCCTTTATTATTTCTGCTAGAAGTCATGAATGAATTACCAGCAACTTTCAGTAAAGGCACAGAAGGGTGTTACCAGTCACAGTCTGATACCAACAGCACTGATTGGACAGTGTCAGACACACCTGTTACTTGTAACACCCAGCAGTACCTTTACTGCAGACTGCTGGCAATTTATTTTAATACAGGAATGGTACAACATAGAGTCATAAGAATAGATGCCCCAGAATTGTTATTACGTTGGGAATGCAAGTAGTTACAAAAACTGACATGTCAGGAGAGCTGACAGGTCCTCTTTAATAGATAGCTGGACTCTTGCTGTAAGATCCGAGATCAGAGAAACTCTGATCCTGACCATTTAACCCCTCATTCAATGACGAAAGCTGCATCTATGAAGCTTGACAAAGGTATTTCTGTCCATTGGCACTCTGTGATCATATTACCATGGCATTAGTGGCTTAACAAAGGTACTTGAGATAGATATCAGCTTATGTGGCCCTGCAAGAGGTATGGCCTAATATATTGCCTGTCAGTATTACACTACAGAATACTAAGTATTCCAAATCACTGTGTATGTGATTGCAGCTTCAAGTTCCGCCAGTTGCAATTTTTCTTTTAAAAAGTAAGTTTAATAAAGTAAGTTTAAATAAAGTTTAATAAAAGATTTAAAATAAGTTGTGTGATCACATTAGTGATGCAGTCAAGAAAAGAATAAACAGCAGGTGGCACTATACAGATAGATTTAATCCAAATACTCAGGAGCTATACTACATTTTTAATTGCATGCAATTATAAAGGAATTCAGATCCAGGTGCTGGGTTGAAATATGTAAGATATTTTTCATGGCAGAACCATTTTAAGGTCCAAAGAGGATCTTAAAATACAAATTAGCTTTAATATTTTTAAGCCAAAAAATAGCTAGAATTTATTATCACTAGCCTAATAGGGAAGCAAAAGATCAGTTTTTATCAGTTGTCCATGAGTATCTATCTGGCGTCATTGCAGTGGTCTATGTACAAATAGGAACCTGTCTTCTGTAATGACCTTTGCCAAGGATCTGTTCAAATTGCATTTGAGCGCTATGTTTGCCATATACACAAGGGGTTTAGGCTAAGGTTCTGTTCAAGGTTGAATCTTTCCTTCAGATATACCCTGGGAGTATTGCCAAATGTATTCTTCCAAAGGAAGACTCCAAGCACATGCATAGAGTGGTATGCATCACCCAGAGAAGCCTATTGTAAGAAAAAGTATTCTGCATGGTATTGTTTTTTGCAGGATTCCTCTGCATAGCAAAACATACTTGACTTCACTTGTCTATACAGTAAAAAAAATATGCCAAAGTATACTAGCCTGATGGAGGCACCATGTACGTATATGTTTGATGTATATTCTGGCAGCTTTCCAAGCATATACAGTGGTCCCTCAAGTTACAATATTAATCAGTTCCAGGACAACCATTATGTATGTTGAAACCATTGTAACTTGAGTAATCGGTTCCAAAGTCCCAAAATGTCATCCAAGATAAGAGAAAATGAAGATTTAAGAACAATAAGAAGATAACTAAGATAGAAAAAACATGTCCTTCCATATAACGCTCAGGAATAGCTGTTAACTAGAAACTAATACAGCTATTTTACCAGAGAAATGTCCTTGATTGGTTGGATCTGAGTCTGAGGCATTGTATGTTGAGTCTGGTTTCAATTTACGATGGGTCAGAAAAGACCATTGTATGTTGAAAATATTGTATCCTGAGGCCATTGTATCTTGAGGGACCACTGTACAGCAAATGTAAGCTCAATTTGAACTCATCACATATAACAACCCTACTCCTTCATGAACATTCACATACTTTACAAAGTACAGAAACGATCACCCATCAAAATGCACAGGGATCTTTCCCTTCATAATCAGAATATAGATTTTCTTGGCCACTTGCCTGTCAGAGGAGTAACTGGAAGCTGTTGGGCACCTTATATGACAGAGGGGCCTGAGGGCTTCCCAGGAACCGTCTTAATCTTGTTAAGAGGGCAACAAGGACAGTTATTCAAGATACGGAAAGTGGAAATGTTTTAAAATAGTACATAAACATATGTTATTTAATGCTACATTTTTGTGTGTTGGATAAATTAACTATTTCTAGCACTTTAATACATTTATCAAAAAGAGGAGGAATATGACATTATCTTCCAGATAATGAGAATGAAATTGTAGCAATTTAGTAATATGCAATTTATTTCATGAAATGGATTTTTCAATTTCTATTCTAACTTTTTTCACTTTCAGAAAAGTACCTACTTCTTTCCAAAATTCTGCTCATAAATCTTGTGTCTGGCTGTAACTACTGTAATCAAGGTTTTTAGTGATTCTCAGCAGTTTCACGTTAACTTCTTTTAAACACAGACTAAACACAGTAAGAAGCTTGTACTCCTCGGCCTTCCATGAACATTCTAAGCAAATGTACCATGAATATCAACAGATTTGTGCAAAGGAATCAAGTTTAAAGGGGAGTTTTCATGAAAAATCAAGTGTAAATTCCTTATACGTCAAGGCGTTTATGTTTATGTCACCTTCCTCTTAAAAATACAGATGCAGTAGATTTAACACCTAAACGCAACTCAACTTTCTTAACTCATCATGTTAACTTAACACAACTAGTTTAGTTAACGCATCTAGTTAAACATATGTGTTAACTCTATCACAACTGTAGTTTTGACTTTGAACCTCAATGAACTGAAAACTTAATTAGAAAATGACTCTAGCCATTGAATGATCATGCCCCTCCAGTTATCGAATTTGGTATGAACCTTGATGAGAGGACTTATCGGCAAAATAGGCAGGGCAGTTCATATGAACACACATTAAATACACTTTTCTGAGATATGACCCATTGATGTCTCAATGACTTTTGTACTCTATACACTACACTCTATACACTATATCATAAAAAAATAGCAAAAAATACTTGAATCAGCAAGTCCCTTAACTTTTAAAAATGTAACAATGGTACTGTGGGTCAATATATATTAGTTTTAGTAAGATCAACATGAAAATATTTAGCAATGGGTTTCCTTTGAAGAGTTATGTTGAATTTACAGGGCCCAATTGTTGGGCAGATTATGCAGAATGAACATTACTACAAATGCTTGTTCCTGATAATAGACCCATGTAAATGTGCTGCTGATCACCCAATGAATGAGCAACACTTGGGTGAAAAATTTTTGGTTCTGCACATTAAATAATTTTTTTCTGGGCAGCAGGAACTGCTGTGTAAACAGCAGTACGCATCGCTCATCACCAAGTAAGTGGAGGTGATGGCTGTATGTAAATGTAGCGCTTCACCTCCACTGACAAGCAGGCAATTATCAGGAAGGAACCGTACCTACCCTATAATTGCCTGCCAAGTCAGGGTGTGTAATTCTGGCATTAGATAAACAGCTATTTCTAATGTACTGTACTTCTATTATTCAAATCAACATGTTTATAAGTGGAAGCACTTTATTAACCCCTTCCCGACCAGCGGCGTACATGTACGGCGCTGGTGCGGGGACATGACGCCCGCTCGTGGGTGCGGCGGGCGTCATGGCCAGCAAGTTTTTTTTCTAAAAAAATTTAAATAAAAAGTGATCAAAAAGTCATACACACCCCAGAATGGTATCAATAAAAACTTCAGATCGCCCCGCAAAAAATGAGCCCCCAAACAGCTCCATACACATAAATACCAAAAAGTTATAGGGGTCAAGATATGACAAGGAAAAAAAAAAAAAAGGGCAACTTTCTAATTATTTTATCACTATCAAAACGCAGGAAAAACTATACATATTAGGTATTGCCGGATTCGTACTGACCAGTAGAATGAAATTAACAGGTCAGTTTTAATGCACATCGAACGCTGTAAATAAGAAACCCGTAAAACTGTAGCGGAATAGCGTTTTTTTTGCAATTTCACCTGATTTGGAATTTTTTTCCCGCTTCCCACTACACCATATGCAATATTAAATGGTGGCGTTGGAAAGTACAACTTGTCCCACAAAAAACAAGCCCTCATACAGCTATGTGAACAGAAAAATAAAACAGTTATGGCTGTTTGAAGGCAGGGAGCGCAAAATCGAAAATGCATAACCGAAAAAAGGGGTTAATGGACTAGTCCCTTAAACTGTTTGCACTACATATGATCAACATCAATACATATCATATCATCAATACAGACTTCCAATAGAGTCTCTTGAATATCAATAGGTCTCTTTTTGAATAAATAAATATACACTCACCGGCCACTTTATTAGGTACACCTGTCCAACTGCTCGTTAACACTTAATTTCTAATCAGCCAATCACATGGCGGCAACTCAGTGCATTTAGGCATGTAGACATGGTCAAGACAATCTCCTGCAGTTCAAACCGAGCATCAGTATGGGGAAGAAAGGTGATTTGAGTGCCTTTGAACGTGGCATGGTTGTTGGTGCCAGAAGGGCTGGTCTGAGTATTTCAGAAACTGCTGATCTACTGGGATTTTCACGCACAACCATCTCTAGAGTTTACAGAGAATGGTCCGAAAAAGAAAAAACATCCAGTGAGCGGCAGTTCTGTGGGCGGAAATGCCTTGTTGATGCCAGAGGTCAGAGGAGAATGGGCAGACTGGTTCGAGCTGATAGAAAGGCAACAGTGACTCAAATTGCCACCCGTTACAACCAAGGTAGGCAGAAGAGCATCTCTGAACGCACAGTACGTCGAACTTTGAGGCAGATGGGCTACAGCAGCAGAAGACCACACCGGGTGCCACTCCTTTCAGCTAAGAACAGGAAACTGAGGCTACAATTTGCACAAGCTCATCGAAATTGGACAGTAGAAGATTGGAAAAACGTTGCCTGGTCTGATGAGTCTCGATTTCTGCTGCGACATTCGGATGGTAGGGTCAGAATTTGGCGTCAACAACATGAAAGCATGGATCCATCCTGCCTTGTATCAACGGTTCAAGCTGGTGGTGGTGGTGTCATGGTGTGGGGAATATTTTCTTGGCACTCTTTGGGCCCCTTGGTACCAATTGAGCATCGTTGCAACGCCACAGCCTACCTGAGTATTGTTGCTGACCATGTCCATCCCTTTATGACCACAATGTACCCAACATCTGATGGCTACTTTCAGCAGGATAATGCGCCATGTCATAAAGCTGGAATCATCTCAGACTGGTTTCTTGAACATGACAATGAGTTCACTGTACTCAAATGGCCTCCACAGTCACCAGATCTCAATCCAATAGAGCATCTTTGGGATGTGGTGGAACGGGAGATTCGCATCATGGATGTGCAGCCGACAAATCTGCGGCAACTGTGTGATGCCATCATGTCAATATGGACCAAAATCTCTGAGGAATGCTTCCAGCACCTTGTTGAATCTATGCCACGAAGAATTGAGGCAGTTCTGAAGGCAAAAGGGGGTCCAACCCGTTACTAGCATGGTGTACCTAATAAAGTGGCCGGTGAGTGTATATCTGAAAAGCTCCGGGTCATCTATAGCCTCCAGACCAATTTTGAAGCTCCTACACTCTATGACACAAGTTTACAAATTTCATTGAGAAAGTTGGCACTATTCCTGTATGCCACAAATCTGCCTGATAAAACTCCCCAGTAATCTTCAATCATAAGGACTGGCAAAGGAAGCCATAGCTACACGTACAAAGGTCTGACTGACTATTTCTGTTAGTGGAATAAAAAAAAAAACTGTGCAGAACCATGTAGGAAACCATGTAGGATAAGTAGCATTCTAGGAGCAATGTAGTGGTTAGCATTCTGTGCACTGTAATGTTTATGTGATTATTTTATAGTAACATAGTAAGCAAAAAACTCATGAGGTAGCCACATTTCTTCATTTAAGGGAAAAAAATTCCATCCTGACTCCAATCAAATAGAGATGAGCGAATATATTCGTCGATTCGTTTCGAATCTTGGAAATCTTGAAAATTCAATTAATTAGCGAACTTTTACTGTTAGTTTGTTTATCGTGCGCAAATGCCCGGGAAGAAATTGGTCACCTGATCTAGTAGGCAGAACTTGCTCTGATTGGCTCAGGCTCGGTAAGCCAGTGACGAATCACTTCTGCTGTGACTGCTGAGACGAGCAGAAGCACTGTGTGTTAAGTTCTGAGACCTGTTTTGTGAAAATTGGGGTGTAATTGCTCTGAGAATCAATATTACACATATCAGGGATACTGCAGGGCAAGTGCAGGGCAAGTGCAGGGCCAGTGCAGGGCCAGTTCAGGGCTAGTAATTAATCAGGCAGGGAGAGAGAGACAGGGAGAGACAGGGAGATACAGGGACAAAGACCAGCTGCAGGGCCACAGACTGAATTGAAAAATGTCTGAAATGGATAATTCCAGCCAGACCTCGAGCTCTAAAAAAAAGGAGAAGGTGGCACAGGGCAGCAGTTCCAAAGGACCTGTAGCTGGAGCATCTACTAGTAGTATTCGCAATACTCACCCTGCCGTATCTCTGCGCGGATCTCATTAAGCCGCTTTGGGCACTTGAACTTCAGATCGGACCATTTCCGCTGGATCTGGCCCGGGTTTCGCACAGTGTCGAAACAATGGCACAAGACTCGGATCGCCTCCTTATTATGCTGGTTCGGATAGCGGTGTGTGCCATCGTAACCCTGTAGGTCCATCAGCCGGATCATGTATTTCAGCTCTGCAGAGCTAAATGCTGATGATCGCCTGGATGCCATTTGTAAAACTTCGCTCTGCCTCTGAGGAGTGCACGCCGCGGCCTCTCAACTCGTGCGTGCGTGCCTGCGTATTACGTAATCACTAGACAATAGTACTCTGAGGATTCGTACGCAATTTGTACGCTCATGCGTACGTGTTCAAAGAGGTTGCGTACCTTTTTTACCTGAATGTTCGTTATTAGTGTGTGAATGTTCGCTAAAAGCCATATAATTACGTATATTTTGTACGCATATTCAACAAATCTATTTGTCGAATATACGAATCTTAGGAAAGGTTCGGCAAATGTTCGGCGAATAAAATTTTGCATGATTCGCTCATCTCTACAATCAAACAATCAGAATAACTCCCTGGATCAACGACCCTTCTCCAGAAATCTAATAACTATAACCTGTAATACTATTTCCCTTCAGAAATACACCCATTGCCATCACTGACTACACTGTACTCCACCATTACCGTCCCCTAAACGCTGTCCACCATTACCGTCCCCTGAACTCTCTCCCAGAACTGTACACAGGTGTGACTAGTGTTTTGTAAAGTGGCAGGACTATGTTCTCATCACGGGCATCTCTGCCCATTTTGATGCAACCCATTATCTTATTGGCCTTGGCAGCAGCTTTCTGACACTGGTTTCTACAGCTTAGTTTGCTGTTCACTAAAATTCTTAAGTCCTTTTCCATGTCAGGGTTACCCAGTGTTTTACCATTTAGTATGTACTGGTGACTTGCATTATTCCTTACCATGTGCATAACCTTACATTTGTCATCTGCCACTTATCTGCCCAAGCCTCCAATCTATCCAGATCCATCTGTAGCAGTGTACTGTCCTCTTCCGTATTAATTACTTTACACAGTTTAGTGTCATCTGCAAAAATTTATATTTTACTGTGCAAGCCTTCTACAAGATTATTAATAAATATATTGACAGTAGGGCCCAGTAATGATCGTTGTTATGTTGCTAGCACACTAGTATGGGGATTTCCACATGGATTTTTTTTTACCATGCTCTGCTTTTTATCCTACACTACTACATGGCAACTTCAGATATGTGACCATGTTAAAGGAGTTTTCTGGATCTTAGATATTGATGGCTATTGATGGATATTGATGGCCTATCCTCAGGATAGGTCAACACTATCAGATCATTGGTGTAGAAAACTATACAGTGTACAAAACCAGAAGCACAAGGTTCCATCCACTGTGTAGTTGCCATGCCGGTGTACTGCAGCTCAGCTTCCATCCACATAAGCTGAGGACCAGTAGGTCGATGCTGGAACCTATACAGTTGATGGAGCCTTGGATGAGATGCCCAAAACTATTGATACCGAGAATAGGCACCAATACCTAAGTCCTGGAAACCCTCTTTAATTTATGCATCCTTCACTATAGTTTCTGAATGGCAGACTAAACCTTGCAGCAATATATTTTACATTTCAAGACATTGACATGCCATATAGAGTGTGCTCTACAACCCTTTTCTAATGATAGAATGCATAACGACTATGTAAGACTTTATGAACATGTCATAGTGCAATGTTGAAAAGGTTTGGTGATTAATTCTGCAACAGGAGGCCACTTGATTTGATTTTTATTTTCCTAATGTATTGCATGGATACAATTAATACATTTACTGGTTAAAGAGACTATAATCTGTAACATACCTGACCTATTGGCAACCTTCTAGAAAACGGATTCTATGGGTTAATGAAATGAGTGATCCAACACCACTCAGATAACATGGACCAGGTGCAGTGCTAGCAATCTTGTATCTACTGAATAATAGTCACCTGGGAGACGGAAGAAATTTAACTATAAGAATTCTTGATTGTATTAGAAGTGTGAAAGAGTAGGTGTGATACGCAACATTCAAAATCCATTAAAAACAGATCACATGAAACACTTTTAAACATGTGAGTAGGTGATATTAATGGCTGTGACCAAGCAGTATGAGATTTCCTAATAAATATCACTTCAATCTTAAGCCTTTCCATTGAAGCAGATTTGGAATTGTGTTTGTGCTAAACTTCTTACAGGAAATGGTCTACTGCAGATCTGAATGCACTTTCACCCATCATCACAAAAGACTGCAGCTATCAAACCACTTCAAAGCATCCTACTTGGATAGACCTCAGAAAAATAATACACTCTAGCTCTTCCAATGCAAACAACAGGCCTCTGTTAAATTATTGCTTCTTATCACTTGTAACAGAAGCTTCCATTTGTCTACACTTTCATGATGACTCAAAATATTCTAAAAATACAGAAACTAATTAAATAAAATATTTTTTTCAGCTTAAAGGAACCAAAGGTCTATTTCAGGTTTCTCGAGAAAAGAGTTGTTATAACTTGACCTTTTAAATACATCACTTGTGGATATTTATGAAGTTAGTTTAGAAACCTTAGTTAGCTGACATAAAGAGGAACTATATTTTGGACATTCTTATAAAAACCTATTTAGTAATTAAAATAGCAAATACTTAGGGGGTCATTTATCAAACTGGTGTAAAGTAGAACTGGCTTAGTTGCCCACAGCAACTAATGAGATTCCTCCTTTCTTTTTGGACAGCTCCTTTGGAAAATGAAAGGTGGAATCCGATTGGTTGCTATGGGCAACTAAGCCAGTTCTACTTTACACCAGTTTGATAAATGTACCCCTTAATATGTTGCTATTGACAAAATTATATCAATTACTTGCAGGTTTAGCTCACCAAGATAATTTCATATTCTCTATGGTTTCATCAAGTCATGCTAAGGAAATGGGTTGCAGGACATGAGCCCTGAATGCCAGATCCCCATAGGGTTTCCATCAAGTCCCTATGACCCATGGTGCTGGGACAGGAAGACTGGTCAGGGTTGAGAGAAAAAAGACTGGAGGCTGTAATCGCTGTCAAAAGTGCTTTGACTAAGTACTGAGTAATGGCTCTGAATACTTATGTCAATGCAATATTTTAGTTTTTCCTTTTTTTTTATAAATTAGCAAAGATTTCAAACAAGTTGCATTCACTTTTTCATTATGGAGAACTGCAGAATGATTAGGTAAAACGTTTTATTTTTTTTTTTTAAATTAGCACAAGGCAGCAACATACCAGAATATGAAAAAAAGTTAGTCTGAAGACCTTCCGAATGCATAGGTAAACTACTGCCAGGTTTGCAAACTATCGATATGTATATTTTTTGTAATGATTACTTTCAACATAAATGCCCAGAATATTAAGCAAATTTAGGCCTACTTCTGATTGACTGAAAAATGTTTTTCAAATCATAGACTCCTTGCATTTCATTGTGGCTGCATTGATGCTGCCTAAAATAAGTCTTAAGGTTAACCCCTTCCCGACCGGCGCCGTACATGTACGGCGCTCGGGCGGTGCGGGGACATGACGCCCGCTCGCCCGTGCGGCGGGCATCATGGTCGGCAAGTCTCTGCTGTTTTTAAATCACCCCCCTTTCCGTATAATTAAAAAATAAATACCTAAATAAAAATAAATATAGACATCATGGGTATCACCGTGACTGAAAACGCCCGTACTTTTAAAATAAAATAAAAAATTCCAAAATGGTGAATTGTGTGGCGGAAAAAAGCGTCAAAATGTCGATTTGCTATTTTTTGTCGCTTTTTTTTTCTAAAAAAAAATAAATAAAAAGCGATCAAAAAGTCATACACACCCCAGAATGGTATCAATAAAAACTTCAGATCGCCCCGCAAAAAATGAGCCCCCATACAGCTCCGTACACATAAATGCCAAAAAGTTATAGGGGTAAAGATATGACGACCCAAAAAAAAAATAACCAAAAACCAACTTTATAATTTTTTTTATCACTATCAAAACACAAGAAAAACTATACATGTTAGGTACCGCTGGATTCATACTGACCTGTAGAATGAAAGTAACTGGTCAGTTTTAATGAACAGCGAACACCGTAAATAAAAAACCCGGAAAACTGTAGCGGAATAGGGGTTTTTTTGCAATTTCACACGATTTGGAATTTTTTTCCCGCTTCCCACTATGCCATATGCAATAATAAATGGTGGCGTTTGAAAGTACAACTTGTCCCGCAAAAAACAAGCCCTCATACAGCTATGTGAACAGAAAAATAAAAAAGTTATGGCTGTATGAAGGCAAGGAGCAAAAAATGAAAACGCAAAAACGAAAAAACCTCCGGTCGTGAAAGGGATAAACAACATGTAGTCTCTGAGGTTGTTTACCTGTTTTACTACAATGTTCAAAAAATCATAATTTTTCTCCCTAGTCTTTTGCTTTTTAAAACTTTTTTGTAATGTTTTCACTCTCTCTGAATCGAATCACCTAAATTTGGATTTGGATGAAAATTACATTTTTACAAAATTGGAGTCCAATTTCACAATTGATCCACTCATCTTTATTAAGTGGTTTTAAAAGGCACGCTGCTTGCCATATATTTGTGGTAATTAGAGATAAGTGAATCATGCAAAATTTTATTCGCCGAACATTCGCCGAACTTTTCCTAAGATTCGTATATTCGACGAATAGATTCGTTGAATTTGCGTACAAAATATAAGTAATTATATGGCTTTTAGCGAACATTCGCGCACTAATAACGAACGTTCAGGTAAAAAAGGTGCGCAACCTCTTTGAACACGTACACATGAGCGTACAAATTGCGTACGAAAATGACGGGCTTTGCTGGAGAAAAATGGTGGAGCAGGAGGAATGCTCTGAGTCTGACCCCTGGCTACATATGGATACTGTATCAGAAGATGACAGCAGATCATCCGGCTGAGACTGAGATGAGCATGCCATCCACTCCACTACCTCATCCACTTTCTCCGCCACTACAATTTTGCGCCTTGGTGGGTTAGCCTGGTGGAACAACGGCCAAGTATTGCGAATACTACTAGTAGATGCTCCGGCTACAGGTCCTTTGGCACTTCTGCCCTGTGCCACCTTCTCCTTTTTTTTAGAGCTCGAGGTCTGGCTGGAACTGAGCCCCTTTTGCTTATCCATTCCAGACATTTTTCAATTCACTCTGTGGCCCTGCAGCTGGTCTTTGTCCCTGTATTTCCCTGTCTCTCCCTATCTCTCCCTGTCTCTCTCTCCCTGCCTGATTAATTATTAGCCCTGATCTGGCCCTGCACTTGCCCTGCAGTATCCCTGATATGTGTTATATGGATTCCCAGAGCAATTACACCCCAATTTTAACAAAACAGGTCTCAGAGTCTCAGAACTTCACACACAGTGCTTCTGCTCGTCTCAGCAGTTGCAGCAGAAGTGATGCGTCACTGGCTTACTGAGCCTGAGCCAATCAGAGCAAGCCCTGGCCACTAGGTCAGGTGACCGCTTTCTTCCCGGGCTTTTGCGCACGATAAACGAACTAACAGTAAAAGGTTAATGAATTGAATTCGTATGCAACAGCGTATAGAGTAACTTATACGTAGCAATAGCGTATAATTTATAGGACAACTACGTAGTGAATGCGTACAAAGCCGAAGCGAATCACCTAATATTCGGATTCGCTTCGCAGCTGAAAATTTCCAAGATTCAATACGAATCAATGAATCGACGAATAGATTCGCTCATCTCTAGTGGTAATCAAATCACTCAACCTAATTCCTTAAACAGAACCTTTGACTGCTCCTGCCATGACTGTTTTAAGAGCTCCTTGCATTCTCCGTGTAATACCAATTCTAGATCATGTTTTCTTATGACTATATGTTGTGCCATTCTTCTGCTATTCTTGCTAGAGGTTTATGGATAAGGGTATAGATGGGAGTTACCACTTGAGAGTGTGTCTCTGCCCAGTCTAACACTATCCAATGGGTGCTGCCACTGTCAGATTGTGCAGGGACACACACCCAACTGGGAACTCCCATCTTTACCTTTAATCATAAACTTCTAGCAAGAAAAGCAGAAGAATAGTACAACATAGAGCCATAAGAGTAGATGCTCCAGAAGTGTTAATACATGGGGAATGCACGTACTGTAGCTACTAAAACAGAGATGTCAGGAGTGGTGGCAGGCCCTCTTGAAAAGGGTTTTCCCAGTAACAACATTTATCTACTGAATAGGTGATAATGATAAATGCATGATCAATCATGACCCCCAGCAATTACAAGTACAGAGGTCTCTAAGTTCCATAGCTTCCTTATACGGTATGAGATCAGCATATCATAGTAGAGGAGGTACTAAGTTAAAAAGTATGTCATTTGCTACGATTTGAGTCAGTATTTTCACTTAAATAGCTGTGGATATGACGACTGACAGCGCTCCGTTGTATACACTCATACAGGAAGAACTGTTAAATACATGAGTATGCTATTACGTACCATATACCAGTACCAATAATCAGATTAAATCAGTTCAGTTTTTTAAGAAAATTTCACAGGAAGTATCATGTATTCCAGGAAGGAAAAAATAGTAACAGCACAAAACTAGGAGAACAATCATTTTGGAAACTCTGAAAAATACCAAGGACAAATCATTTGCAGTAAAGCTCTCCAGTAAGACCTATCACAGCAAAAGAGATTATAGGAGTGGTTTTATAGATTTCGGAAACTTCATGTCTAATTTCAAATAGTTGCAACAATCACAATTCTTCTTCACCCAGTTTAATTACTTTCCCATGTTCCCTCAAAGAAAATGAATCTTAAAATTTGAAATCCCAGTTTTTGGAAGAACAACAACATCTCCAAGTCTGTCGAAATCAAACAGAAAAAGCTATGACGAACTGATGCCAATGAATCTTAACATGTCCCACAAATTTTATGGGATCGGTCAACTTTCCGTAGGGATTCTAAGATTTTTGACTACAAGAATGGAGCTGTAGACTACATGAGTGGGATAAACCTCAGTGAAAGAACTGTATTAGTTCACAGTACAGTGCATGGAGGCAAAAATAGCTGTAGGTCTCGCAATTGCAATATTTTACATGGATCGAACTGTGCATATTGCTGGGTTAATGTTAAGTAATACAGTTATAGGATAGTATAAAAGTAAAAACATTAAGTGAAATGTTATATAATTGTACTGTTTACTGAATTACTTAAGCACTGGATAATATTTTTTAGAGTTTTAGAAAAAAGTAATTTGAAAAAATATTATGATGTGATCATCATCATGATATTTGTATTGATCCATATGATAAATTCCTTCACTAACAGCTCTAAAGCATCATAGCAAAATATATTTGGGCAGACATTTATCAAGACCACCATTTTCTTTGCCAGTCTTGATTTGCCCTGCACTGCCACAGGATGCACCTAATTTATGCCGTGTCCTAGATTTGGCACATCCTCCCATAGGCTGTGCACTAGAATGAAATCTGTGGTAGCCTCCTAGCTATCGTAGGTTTCTGTCTTCATTAACGCTCCCAAACCTCACAATGCCCCCTTATTAGAAAGTGGCAGTGGAAGTGTAAGTGGCGGTGTACAAACCGCACTTGCAGAAACACAGGGTTTGTAACTTTTTGATACCAGAAAACTGGTGTGGGGGGAATGATAAATTTGCGGCAAAATATCTATAAAGCACAATTAGGATGTTGTGTAAGTTAGGCTAGTTTCACACTAGCATTGCAGAGCTTCAACAGGCTGTTCCAGCAGGGAACAGCCTGCCAGAGCTGTCTAGATCACACCAACACCAAGAGATTATCAATTAAGGAGGATGTTCAGGATTAGAACCCATGGTTGTTTCCTTCAAGTAATAGCAACAAACATTTTCGTAGGTTGTGTTCAGTATTCCAACTCAGCTCTATTGATAGGATTAGACCTAAGTTGAATTTAACAAATAGCTTGAAGGCAGGTGCCATACTGTTTTTAAAGGGAAAAAGGCAACCATGTTTTTTTAATCATGGACAACCCCTTTAATTGAATTCACTATAATTTCAGGGCAAGGAGACATGTTGTTAATATGAGATGCAGTACAGGGTAAGTAATCTTAACTCTTGCATAACATATATTCCATAATAATGCCCATTTTCTTGTATGTATCATTTGAGAAAATACAGAAGAAAGGTACATCTCCTATCCTAATGATAATACATTTCCTGCTCATGGATAATTTATGGCCATGCACATTTTTTGTCAATCGCAATTAGACTCAACTATAGGAAGAAAAGGAGACCAGAACCAGATGTTTGACTTTAAAGGACTCTTTAATTCTCCACTTACTCGACAGACCTTGCCTTACGTAATATTATTTTATAGAACCAGTCAAGTAAAATTAAATAAAATGAGTAAAATTAAATAATAGCTGGTGAGCTGATCTGGGAAAAGTCTTAGTCTACATTAGGATGACTTGACTTTGAGGCAGGAGAGCTATCATAAATGGTATTACAACTACTTTGCAGCTTGCAATTTACTAGGCCAAGGAATTAGTGTCGGAGATATGGCTCTCATCAGATAGCACCTGGACTACACATGTTTACAAGGCAAATCATCTCCGAGAATTGTTATCAGCAATGAAAACTTGTACAAGAAAATATTAACACCCATAGAGAGTAATGCATTTGCAGTGTATCTTGGATGAAGATATTATTGACAGTTCGCTAAAGGGGAGATAAATGTCTTTATAATTGAATATTGAATTCACTTGTATTGTTCCCAAATGCACACAATGTTTTCTTTTTCACATATTTTTTGCGTATTCTACAGATATCCATGTATGTCAATCCTCCCAAGCCAACCTACATGTATTTCATATTATTTTTCACAGGACACATTAGAACTTTCTTTTGTGCAATTAGATGAAATATCCAATATTTTAAAAAGTATATATTGAAGGAAAAACTGGGAAATTATGAAAAAAATAAATATAGTTTTCTTATCATTTTTTTCCTGTTATAAAAGATTTCAAGACAAAACATTTCTAAAACCATCACAGTATGTTTGTACTATGAAAATGGATGACACTTGTTTAATTTACCCACTGGCTGGACTGGTGCTACGGCCTTTTTACTATCTGCAGTAGTTAGAGATGAGTTAAAATTTGAACAGTTTGATTTGGTAATTTTGCCAAAGTTAGCCAAGAAATTTGATTAATTACAAATTAAATCGGGTATACTCAGGCCACTATGCCTTAGGGTACAGCCACATGGAGCAGCCGTGCTGCCAGCAGGTTGTAGCCATGCTGCGGTGAAAAACCACGCAGCCATTTAGCCTGCAGCTGCCTTTCATTTAATAATGAAGACTCCACTGTATAGTCCTTCTTCATTGTTAATGGTCACGTGACACCTTTAAATAAGGGCTGTTGCTGGTATAGGGTTTAGCTGGTTAGATGGGGGCACAATATGCACAATATTGCTGTTCTTGCTGGCAATCTCCTGCAGGTTATTTGACAGTAAACACAGAATATTAATCAGCTCTGGCATACCCACTTCTCCAACCCCAGCGCTCTCCTGCCCTACAGGTGGGAGCCCTTTTTCTGCCATCTGCTTTTCCTCCTTTTCCACATTATCTAATATCGATGGGAGTATGTTATTAGGAACATCCAGCTCCTCCTCTCTTTACATCTTGTTGAAATTCAAATAGGACATGGACACCAGAAAGGATGATTTGGAAGAAATAAAGCCAGCAAAAGATAAGGATGGTCATCATTAACACTGGGCCACCCTAAGGGGTGGAAACTGGATGGTATTGATTGGCACACTCACAGTGGAGTAATAAAGGCTTTCATCTTTTTGGTATTGAATTACATATCTTAGTTTATGGCTGTATAACAATAAGTAAATGTAGGAATAAATAAATAAAACTGACGTGCATAAGTCTCCCTGCACTCTCCTTGCACTTTCCCTCTCCAATATTCTTCTATTAATCATTTTCAGCAACACTGTCCCTAGCACATGAGCACTTGCCACATCTCTTCCTATGCTCAGCTCAAAGGACAATGGGGGAGACTGTGTGAGGTGAGAGTTTTATAGGGCTGTGACATCACAGGGGATGGCTATTTGTGGATTGGCTAGCTGCATGGCATTATGGGTGATCTCGCGTTCCAATGCTTTCTAGTTTGCTTTGTAACAGGTGCAGCTGCCATTTTAGATAAAACCGATTCATTACCACAAAGTCCGAGGAAGTTTTCCTAAACTTTGGACTGAATTCTGCTTTGAATGCTTTGCTTCACTCAACAGTAGTAGTGGCATTTGTGGTCAGTAGCCAATTTATACAAACTGTGGGGAAAGTGACATATTCCTCCTTGTCTGCATGGTCTCTGAATGTTCATAAACTTCCTTTTCTAAAAAGTTATCAACAGTAATGTATACAGGAAAGAGGGGCATGCAGCTGCAGTTTTGTTTTATTCAGTGGTTCAGTGAAACAGCGTGGTCTATAATGGGGGTAGAGATTTATGGCATTTGATTGGATGAAAGTGCTGGGAACTGTGCCATCTGAATAATAGAAAGAACCTATTCTTTCAGTAGGCAAGGAGAACGAGAATATACATTTTAAGAAAGCATGCATTGGAAGGGAGAAAGACTCATAAAAAGAGATTTCATGTGTTGACTGTCATCTTTACCAAAGTTCTAGAATCTAAGAATACTCTTAGAATACTCTTAGATATGCATATGTCAAATTGCTTGCAAAAATATTAGCCATTAGGTTGGCTTCTGTGATAACAATACTTGATGATGATCAAAATGCATTTATTTATAACTTTCATACATTATAGGCCAATGTCAAGATGAGTGGAGTAGAAGTTCCTCTGGAAAGTTATAAAAAGATTTGACATTGGTCATATTTAGAGATGTAGAGAAGCTAAACTTGATGGTTAATGTTTTAAATAAACAATGGCAAGAAAATCTTAATTGACTTTTTGAATGGTTTTCAATGGCTTTTGTCACAAGATAATAGTGTGACGTGTTATCACAGTTCCTCTCAGTTAAGGTCCATTCTTATGTCCGCAAAATGGGTCCACATCCGTTATGCAATTTTGTGGAACGGGTGCTGACCCATTCATTTTCAATGGGGCCGAAAAAAATGCAGACAGTACACTGTGTGCTGTCCGCATCCGCACTTCTGTTCAGCAGCCCCACAAAAAATAGAACATGTCCTATTCTTGTCCGCAAAATGCGGAACTCACATGGCCAGTGTCCGTGTTTTGTGGATCGGCAATTTGCAGACCGCAAAACAGTTGCCGATGTGTGAATGGACCCTTAAAGTGTAACTGCCATTCTATTTTTATTTGTCTAATGTGTAGGGGCAGTGATGCTGACCATTTTTGTAATATATTTAAATTACTGAAATCATAAATTTCTATTACAAAAATAGCTGTAAAGTGGCCCATTTTGAGCCTTAGCAATGCTCCTCTGTCTTCTGTTTACATAACTGTGGAGACTTGCTAACACTGACTGTGTCATGTAAACAGAAGACAGAGGAGTGTTGCTAAGGCTCAAAATGGGCCACTTTACAGCTATTTTCTAATAGAAATGTACAGTTTCAGTAATTAAAATATATTACAAAAATGGTCAGTATCACTGCCCCTACACATTACAAAAATAAAAATGGAATGGCAGTTACACTTTAATTATATATAGTTGTATATCAAATTGAACTGTCTCATTTATATTATTGAGGAGCACCATCAAGGGTGTCCATTCTCTCCATTATAACGTGCTATATTTGTTGAACCTTCAGCAATAAAGATCAGGCAGGATGAAAGCATTAAGGGTTTTGACTGTAAGGGTTATATGGATAACATATCTTTATATGCTGAAGATATTTTCATTTTCTTGAAGAATGCGAAGGAGTAAGTCCAACACGTAATTCAGATTATTGAAAAACATGGATCCTTCTCAGATAATTCATTTGTTTTGGGTTCAGATTTGTCAGAAGATCCTGGCCTACTGCAGGTTAAGGAATGTTTTTTTTTGTATTTGGACGTGCAGATTTCTAAAGATTTGCTGGAGTTTGTTCCACTTAATATAATCTCGTTAATCCAGAGAATATGGATTAAAATCAACTCCTGTCCTAAAGGCTTTTATTTGCATAGTAAGAAAAAAATATCATACCTCGGGAACAGAGACTCGGATCAACAAAAGAAAACCAGCATTTTAATCAGGTGAACCACAGCTATGTTGGATTAGTTGGATTGGGGGGGGGGGTCATTTGTGATAGATTTCCATTTAAAGACCTTTTTGTTCCTTGCATCACAAGAAAATACTGATACATGTTACAATTCTCAGTTAAATGCACAGAGATCCCATTCGGAGGATTTCTTCTACAAAAGGTCAAAGGTAATTATCAAAAGGTAGTTGATCTTCTGGAATCAAATCAACCAGCATGCAGGGAATTTGCCTTTGAGTAAGCTTTTGCTAGATTCTCAGAGAAATACTAGGAACATTACAAGAAGAAGCGTTTTCCTGCACTCCTATATGGCACAGCTTTTGCTTTGGAGAATTTTTGATGGTTTGATTAGTTTTGATGGGTTTGAATTTTGGAAAATAAAGGGTATTTTTCTGATTTCACAAATAGTTGAAGGAGGCAGGATGATTTAATTTGAAAATCTTCAAACTGATTATAATATAGATAAATATTTCATGTCAGGTAAGTTGAAAATTTTCACCTTTCACTGAAAACTTAGATCTAGAATCCATAGATTGTTATTGGAGGATTTCACATTTTATATTAATTTTGTTAGTGGACGGAAATGCGAATGGGATTTGATTATAAGTGTAGGGGTATTTATCTGTTACAATGCTAATCAGCATATGGTTCAGTTCAATGTAGTGTACAGGTTATACATTTCTTTTGTTGCTGTCCTAGGGTTCATTAAGTATTGATGTGCGGTCAGGGGCGTAGCTAAAGGCTCATGGGCCCTGGTGCAAGAGTTCAGCTTGGGCCCCCCCCAACCTTCCCCCTGCGCTGGTGCACCTAGCTTTTCTGCCAACCAAGTCAAAAACTGAACCCCCCCCCATGCCAAATTCTCACCCTAACCTTTTCCCTCCTAACATTACGTATATCACTACAGAACATACAGGCTAAGGCTACATTCTGTTTTTGCAGCCTCCGATCTGCATATTTTGCGGCTCAGATGCAGATCCATTCACTTCAATGAACACCATGTGCTGTCCGCATCTGTATGTCCATTCCTATTTTTGTCCGTTTTGCGGACAAGGATAGGCATTGTTACAATGGATCTGCAAAAAAAAAACGGATGCCATACGGAACATCATCCTTTTTTTGCGGATCCGCAATTTGCAGACTGCAAAACACAATATTCGTGTGAATGTAGCCTAATACAGCGCACATACCTTGTACATCCAGTGACTTCTCCTCGGATGTAGATCTTCTCTTTCCTCATCTTCTCCTTTCAGAGCAGACGCCATTTTTCAGCCATTTCTCATCTCTGCAGTTAGACAGAAAAAAATCTTAGTTTACTACTTTTCCATCATCCTCCTGTCTTCTGGACAAATCATCCTACCACTCCCAGTACTGTGCCACTAGTACCACACAGATAGTGCCCTTCAGTAATTATTGGCACACAGTGTCCTAAAATAACTGTGCCCAGCAAATAGTGCCCCGTAATAGTGTAAACATAACTTTCCCCTGAAATAACTGCGCCCCCAGTGCCCCCATGTGCCAGTAAAAATGCCCCCAGTGCTCCTGTGCCATTAAGAAATGCCCCCAGTGCCAGTAAAAATGCCCCAAGTGCCCCCATGTGCCAGTAAAAATGCCCCCAGTGCTCCCGTGCCATTAAGAAATGCCCCCAGTGCCAGTAAAAATGCCCCCAGTGTCCCCATGTGCCAGTAAAAAAGCCCCCAGTGCCAGTAAAAATGCCCCCAGTGCTCCCGTGCCATTAAGAAATGCCCCAAGTGCCAGTAATAAATGCCCCCAGTGCCAGTAAAAATGCCCCCAGTGCTCCCATGCCATTAAGAAATGCCCCCAGTGCCAGTAAGAAATGCCCCCAGTGCCCTCCTGTGCCAGTAACAAATGCCCCCATGTGCCAGTAAAAATGGCCCCAGTGCCTGTAATAATGTCCCCAGTGCCAGTAAAAATGGCCCCAGTGCCCCCAATAATGACCCCAGTGCCCCCTTTTGCCGGTAAAAATGCCCCCAGTGCCCCCATGTGCCAGTACAAATTCCCCCAGTGCCTGTAATAATGCCCCCAGTGCCAGTAAAATTGCCCCAGTGCCTCTATTTGCCGGTAAAAATGCCCCCAGTGCCCCCCCATGTGCCAGTAAAAATGCCCCCATGTGCCCCCCAATAGAGCTCCCTCCGGTCCAAGACTACAACAATAAAAAAAAAAAAAACACTTATACTTACCTCCATGGTGCTGGCAGCGATGCGATGCAGGCCTCTTCCGGCCTGTGTCCCGCGCTGTACGCCTGAGCCGGCCTCTGATAGGTTGCAGGCCTAGTGCAGCCTATCAGAGGAATGGACAGGGGAGACGCCTCTCCCTCCCCTGCCCCGCAGTACAGTACAATGGAAGCGCTCATCTCCCTCTGCCCCGTCGCCGCCCGCAACTATGTGCAGGGCCGCGCCGCACCTGCCTAATTGGCGGTGCGGCCCTGCAAGTGGCAAGGGGGGCCCTCGGGTCCCCCCTGGCTTAGGGGCCCGGTCGCAACTGCGACCGCTGCGACCCCTATATCTGTACCCTATAGCAAAGTGATATAAAAGAGATAGAGTGCACTCCCCTGCTATTCGAGAGTACACAATTCTTGGAGACTCTCCATAGTGTGGCTCTAAAGATATAACATAATTTGTGTTGAAATATTTGTTCCTGGCGAGGCTTGCAATATCTAGAATTTGGTGGTCTAATTCCATTCCAGCAGTGGATAACTGGCTAACTGTGGTAAAACCAACTATTGAATATTAAAAACAATCAGGAGGATGACATTTTAAAGACTTGGAAATACTGTTTGTAATTTATGATTATTTATTAAACTGGTGTAAAGTAGAACTGGCTTATTTGCCCATAGCAACCAATCAGATTCCACCTTTCATTTTTCATAGCTCCGTTGGAAAATGAAATATGAAATCTGATTGGTTGCTATGGGCAACAAGGGCAGTTTTACTTACGTCAGGGTTAAGAGGGACTCACAGCCTCCGCCCCCCTCCCATTGTATGTGTGATTTCACGCTGGAGGTAACTGGGAGCTGGTTGCTGTGTGTCGGACTTCATGCCCCTATCTGCAATTACCTATACCATAGTAGGGTGAGCGTTAGGTCCCGTGCCACTTGAGATACCTTGACGGGGTGCTCGGGCTCCGGTATGTTCTTGATATAAGAATATATTGGCGAAAGTCTCATTTTAACATCAGTGTGAGGGTTAGCCATATATTGTCAATTGCATTCACCGTTGTAGTGCACCATTTTCTGTGAATTGCAGTTTTACTTTACACCAGCTTGATAAGTCTCAACCAATGATTTTGTAGAAGTAGTATGGAGTCCCTATTACTGTGTAGTGAGAGTAAGGAGCTATTATTACAGTGTAGAAAAAATAAGGGTGTATTATTATGTAAAGGGGCATAAGGCCATGCACATTAATGTTTGGGAAACTATTATCTGGGTGTAAGCTGTTTGGTGCTATATTTTGGAGGGGGGAAGCTATAGTTATGCCACCATTGATTAACCCTAGTATGCATAAACCAGGCTTTTTAGGCCCACTAGCTTACTCGTTTGCTATTTTCTGCAAGATTACTTTAGTTAGAATTTTGAAACTCCAGGTATTCCTCAAGTTTGTAGTTGAGGGTAATTTCCAGTTGTTTATAAAGTTTAATGAGATATATTTTGATATAACAATACTTTTTTGGAAAACCACATATTTACATAACACGGGCCTTTTAGGCCCATATTATGTTTATTATATATTCATCAGTTTATGTGTCACAAGTTACTGTGCTATTGTAATCAGGGTTGCTGGGGAGGGGGGTGGATCATGCCTGTGTGTAGAAAGACCTGTGATAATGTCATGGCCATGTGATCTTGGGAGGGAGACTGACTCCTCCTTCCCAACGTCACATAGCCATGACATCATCGCAGGTCTTTCTGAACACAGTAATGAGCCTTGTGAATGGGTCCCCATCTATTCCACAATTTTGCGGAATAGATGCGGCCCCATTCATTTCAATGGGCATAATTAGATCGCGGACAGCTGCGGCTCCGCGGAAAAAGATAGAACATGTCCTATTCTTGTCCGCAATTGCAGACAAGAATAGGCATTTTGTATGTGGGTGCCGGCCATGTGTGTTCCGCAAATTGTGGAACACACACTGGCCAGCATCCGCGTTTTTGTGGATCCACATTTTTGCGGATTTGCAAAAACATGGCCGTCTGAACGGCCCCTAACTCAACAATGGCACATTCTTCAACCAAGGGTTTGACTGATGAAGAGATTGAAGCTATAATTTTTGATGATGATGATGAAGCTGAACTTTCTTTGTCTGATGAAGACTACCTGCTACCAGCTAATCAATCTGCTTCCTCATCCAGTGATTTTTCTGATGATGAAGAAGTGGATCCAGTAGAATTGATAAATAGAACATCCAAAACGAATGTATTTTGGGACAGTACTCCTTCAGTACTTGTACATACCCCATTACATAATGTTCTGAGAAAAGCTCAAGGAGCTGTAGGAAGTCCCCAATGCTTGTCCATGCTTGTCTATGTTTTTGTACTTTTTTTTCTAATGATATTGCAGATGAGATGGTTTTATATACAAACTTAGAAGGACGATGCATTGCTTATGGAAAAAACAAAACATGGACAAATATCTCAAAAGAGGAACTTTATGCTTATATTGGACTTACACTTCTTGCAGGGTGTCAAAAATCTTGTGATGTTCCTATCAGAGAATTAATTATGGACCCCCATTTGGATCCATAATACAAAGCAACAATGAATAGAATAGATATGAGGATATTCGGAGAAGCCTTCGATCTGATAAGCGAACTCATCCTTCGAGGTTGGAAACAGATCTAGCACCTATTAGTTATATTTGCAATATTTTTTATCAAGAATTGTGCCGTGCTCTACAGATGTAGCAGCACTAGCGATCACAGGAGAATCGCGGGAGCGCAGAACAATATCGTAAATAGAGTACGCATCTGATGATTTGTAGATTTCTAACGTCATGCATACTAGGGTAAATGGAGTGCTATTTCTAGAATAACTATGACTTCTCGGTACTTATTCTTATGGATCTCTGCACTCAACTCCCACTCAACATACTTCAGTCTATTGTCCTTGACAGCACTGCTCTCTCTTGGTTTTCTTCCCATCTCTCTGGCGGCTCTTTCAGTGTATCATTTGTTGGTT
Source organism: Rhinella marina (assembly GCA_900303285.1). Taxonomy (NCBI): domain Eukaryota; kingdom Metazoa; phylum Chordata; class Amphibia; order Anura; family Bufonidae; genus Rhinella; species Rhinella marina. The sequence continues at coordinate 74,491 of ONZH01028367.1, read as the reverse complement.
CTAATTCTTCTCCTCTTTGTAGATATGGTGTTCATTACCATCTCTAGGGTTATGACGTCCAACTATATACATACCTCATTCTGTGACATCTCCCCTACTGTACTACAAAACACCAGTGACTGTCTGTCTGCTGTCTCTAGCATTATTTCCTCTCTCTGAAGAGGATTTTTTCAAAAACTGAACTTCTTGTTTTTTTTCTATATACCTAAGCCTGATATTTCCATTTCACTGTGTGGTAATATCATAATTCCTAGGCAGCACTCCCACTGTCTTGGGGTTCTGTTTGATGTTCATTTTTCTTCCACCACTATGTTCTATCACTAGCCTGTTCATGTGCCCGGCATCCGTAAAATCAGCCCTTCTTAGTGCAGAAACAACTAAAATTCTCATTGTTGCTCTTACTCATTCTAGTCTTGATTACTAATCGGTCTTCCCCTCACTAAAGTCTCCTGTTCCCAATGTAACCGGAATGTAGCTGCCAGACTCCTTTATCTATCCAAACGGTGCTCCTGATGCCCCTGCTCTTTGCACTGGGTCACTGCACTGGGTTACTATACATTAAAGAAATCAATTTAAACTTTAAATTTAAAGCTCTCCACGGTGCTGAATCCTCCTTTATCTCCTATGTCTCTACCTCTCTATTTGTCCCTTAGTACTGTTAAATTGTAACTATCTTCTATAACCCCACACAACTGGTTTTCATTATAAAGTACTGTTTCAACCAGGAATAATGTCCTGCATAAAGGTGTTAAATTAGAGCAGAGTACTTTCTTACCACTCCTGGGGTCAATAGGTGAGACATTAAATATATATATTTATTTATTTATTTTTTCCAGTACTGTAGTTTCATTTGTTTATAACCTTATAGGGTCTATCCAGGAAATTATAAATATGACCTTTCCTCAGGATAGGTCATCATTATCACATCAGTGGCGGATCAGCTGTTTCAGGGAGCTGCAGCCCTCACCAGAGCTTTGTTGAGCGCTGTGGACTCCCAGCAGTGTGCTTGCTATTGTAGCTTAGCCCCATTGACTTCAATAGGGCTGAGCTGCAACCAGGCCATGTGACTAATGAACATGACATCACAGGCCTAGGAAGAGCAGCAGTGGTCATGCAGATACCAGCCTCTCCTAACAACTGATAGACGGGGATCCTGGGAGTTGGACCCCTGCTGATCTGATATTGATGACCTATCCAGAGGACCCCTTTAAACATTTTTTTTTGCACCGGCACTCACTTCTGTATTTATTTTACATGCAGCTATTTATTTATATGCAGACTTGAAATGATGCAGTACCTTACCACAACTCCTAATTGCATAACGTAACCCATAGTCATGCACTTCAGATATTATAGACCTGGCACTGATTTTTAGGATGCCATTCCTGTTTTACATCCCTTGCCATATTATAAATCACGTATGGTGCAACTGTGATTACGCATACTGTAAATAACTAAATTACTTTAATAGGACTTAATATACAGTACTATTATTATGCTGTCAATATACTACTAAAATCCAATAGTTCAGGATGCAGCTTCCTTATCCAACTCCAGCACCACTCTGCCTCTCCTCATCATGCTGCGGCTGTCCGTTCCTCTGTATGGACAGTTGCTAAGCAATCTGTAGTGCCTGCCTCCTCTTCTGTAAGGAAGTTCCCTTCTGCTCTCTCTCAACAGTGTTAGGTTGCCATGGCACCCAGCACCTGAAGATGACATCATGAGTGTCATATTTAACCCCTTAAGGACAACCAATTTTCCGTTTCTGGGTTTTCATGCTCTGTCTGCATCTTTTCTTCCATTCCACGACCCCGCAAAACAAATAAAACATGTCCTATACTTGTCAGTGAAAATTGGGATGTAGCCCTGTTGAAGTCTAGAGTCTGCAAAAATGCGGAATGCAGAACCGACCGCAAAAAAACAGATCTGCCCACAAAAAAAAACATTCGGACGTCTGAATGAATCCTTACTTTTATTAAAACATATGTAACATACAATGACTAGAGCCAAGCAATACATTTTGGGAATGCACCGTCCCCTTCCTCAGGAACTTGCAAACTGAATTTTACCAGGCCGGTAATACACCAGTGATCCGGAAGTAAATACTCTCTTGGGAAAAGTCAACAGCAAAATGGAAAAAAAACTTTTACAATATATTGAAATATACAAGCTATTGGGCCATGGGGAAGTTAAAGGGTTTCTGTCACAACAATTTTCAATATTAAACAGGCTGACATTATCCATGTGATAATGTCACCTGAATTGAACTCTGCTATTTATTTTTTCCATAGTGCACCCATTTTTGTGTAAATTGTACTTTTATTATATGCTAATTAGCCTCTAGGAGCATGGGGAGGATTGCCCCTGCTCATAGAAGCTCCGTTTGCCCACCTCATTCCACTCCCACGTCCTTTTGATTGACAGGACAAGGCCAGCGTTGGTCTCCTCCGGCTGTCCCTGTCTACCTTTTAAATCTCGCGCCTGCGCTGTCCTGTTCAGTATTTGGTGCAGGCGCAGTGAGTGAAGGGCGCTTATACTAGAGGCTAATTAGTATATAATAAAAGTACAATTTACACAAAAACGGGGGCACTATGGAATAAATAAATAGCAGAGTTCAATTCAGGTGATATTTTCACATGGATAATGTCAGCCTGTTTAATATTGAAAATTGTGGTGACAGAAACCCTTTAATGAAAATAAAAAAAATGCATATGGAATATATGTAGCTCAGAAAAGGTGAAGAATCAGAGGTGCGTCTTACTGTGTCTGCATGAGAAAGACCAAGCCTGGATGCTGACTGCTCTGTAAAGTGCAACATAAAGAGACTTGGTTACGTGAAACGCGAGGGGGAGATGAGGGAAGCTGGTGCATGGAGGAGATGATTATGATTCAGGTGTGTGTAGGAAGAAAGCTGAGGATGGCTGGTGGGGAAATATGGTATGATTAAATATATGTGAAAAAGGCAGGTGTGAAAAAAAGCTGCGAAGTAAGAATACTTCCAAATTCAATAATAGAAGAGTTAACAGTTTAAATTTAAATTTATTCTGCAGCACAAAAATGACCCCAAACATACAGCCAATGTCATTAAGAGCTATCATCAGTGTAAAAAAGAATAAGGAGTCCTAGAAGTGATGATATAGTTCCCACAGAGGCCTGATCTCAACATCGTTGAGTCTGTCTGGGGTTACCTACATGAAGAGACTGAAGGATTTGAGCAAGCCTACATCCACAGAAGATCTGTGGTTAGTTCTCAAAGATGTTTGGAACAACCTCCCGTCCAAGCTCCTCCGTATATTGTGTGTAATTGTACCTAGAAGAACTGATGCTGGCCTGAAGGCAAAGTGTTGTCACACCAAACATTGATTAGAATTAGATTTTGTTCATTCACTTTGCATTTTGTTAATTAATAAAAATAAACTATTAACGCTTCTATTTTTGAAAGCATTCTTACTTTGTAGTATTTTTCCCATATCTGCCTAAGTTTTTTGCACAATACTGTACGTCAAGTGATGATGTAAGGACCAAAAGAATGGTAATGGTAAATGCCTCTACATATCTTCAGCGCATCCACTGCCAGTCTAAATCTATGCCAGCTCCCTTGCTAGAACATTTTCTATGTCTAAAACAGGCGTACAAAATAATAAGTGAGGTGGGCCTTGTGGGCTGCCCCCCTCCCCTCCCACACCACACAACCATGTTTAGGCCTGACGTGAGTGGGGAAAAGACATAAGCCATAAAACTGGTGCATATCAGTTTGTAAATGACCCCCCTTGTGTCTGTGAGTATAACGCCTTCTTACCAGCCTTACCAGCCTGGGGGCACTTGGTCTGTTTTTTAGTCTGTCCCCGAAAAGTGCCCCATGGCTCTAGTCATAGTATTTTACTTACTTTTTAGTAACAATAAAGTTTATAAACCTTAACATATTTACTCAGATGCCTTCTTCAGATTGGTGGGGGCATGTGCAGATTTTCGAAGCACAAGGGAGCTGCCACTGGAAACTTTGGTGCCTGAACTCCGTTTGGTAAGCGGATGTACCCACTGTCTATCCTTATTTTGCACCTAGTATTACACCATGAAATGCATGTTTTTCATTTTTAGTTTTCAAGACATCATAAGTAGCTGTATGGTTTTATGTGAATAATCGAAAACTAACCTAATACTCCTGTGCTGCTGATGAAATGACAAAAAGCAAGTGCTTGCAGAAAATAAACATTCAAAATGAATAAAAAAATAATAATCTCATGAATAACCATATACTTGTCGGTCCATCAGAATATTTCTTTCTTGCTAATTGGGCGTTGTGTGCCTGGTCTGTCACCTCTGCAAATCCAGCTGGAAAATTATTTTAGTTGTTTTCCTTACCCAGTCTCCAGACATTTTTCAAAGGCTACAAGGGTGTGGTGGTATTATTTCTTTGAAAACATATTAGGATGAACTAATATTTGAAATCACGCATGCAGTTGTAATCAGAAGATCTACACAATATTAAGCTATTAATCTGCACCCATAAAGCATGCGTATTGAAATTCTGTGTTCCTGCCACTCCCATCTGAATTGTATAGCTTTTGACTTCTGTAGGAAATGACTACTTTTAATTTCCTTACTACGCCTTTAGTCTAAGGAAACGCTGGCAAATGAACATATAATGCATTTCGGTATGGCAAAGATAATAGCGAACGTGAAAGATTTAACTGATCTTTATCAAAATCTAGAATTAGTAAACTTACAGCTGGCGGTGCCCTCAATGACACCTCCTAATATGAACTTCCTGACCATGTTATGTTATATCCTGCCCAATGGTTGCTTTATATGCAGTTTTTAGAGATTAAAACCACAAAATTAAATCTTCAAATTAGTTCTGCTATTGTCATATCAAGGCTTCTGTTATTGGCATATTAGTACAGGCTTCCCACTGTCTGATTCGTTCAGTTCTCTCTTTTCTGCACTGAGCAGAGATATGAATGCAGATCATGTAGACAATGACTGTAACTGGCAGTTTAATGGGGTACATGTAAACTATAGCTATTATATTAAAATAATAAAAATATACTACAGTTTTCAAACCAGCACCTGGATCTGAATACTTTTGTACTTGCATGTAATTAAAAATTTTGTATAGCTACTGAGTTATTCAATAAAATCTACCTGTATATCGCCACCTGCTGTTTGCTGTTTGTCTAATTTCTCTGTCCTGCTCAGTGAGACAGAGGCACATGATAAGTTCCACCCCTCAAATGCCACCAGCTGCAGCAGTAAAGACAAGGTGAAGTGAAGAGATGGCTGGATATGTGTTTGGATCTCTCCATTGTAGTTTATGGTAGCTCAGCTTTTTCCATAACTCTCATAAAATACAGTGAAGATCGATGTACATGTGTCTCCTCCTCTCTGGAGTGCTGGTTGTGCACCTCTATACTAGATATATGGGAATCTACATAAAAAGCATAAAGATAAGAAAAGGAACATTTCTCTGGTGACAAACTGCTAAACCTCATTCCTTTACACCTCTTCAATAAAGCACCTTCGAATTGTTTCTCATAATTGAAGATACAATAGTTGAAGATTCATAAGGGATTTTCCCGGTACCCTCATGTGTTGAGGTGAAATGCATAAGAATAAAATGATTATCAATGATACGCCGACATCTCATACAGTATGTCTGTGGTCTTGTGGGGGAGATCCTGAAATTAGATGGTTTTAGAGGTACTAGCCCTACTATTTACTTCCTTAGAAGAATTGATTTGACTAATTTTTGAGAAATGTTGCTCAGTCTTCATCGATGGAGAGTGAGCTGCTGAGATCAAGGACATTAATCATATAAGAGATGCTACCACTGAGTGGTGAGAGAGGGTTAGCTTATTACTTATGTCTCCTCTAACTCCAAAGGAGTTCCAAGTTAGAGATGATCTTTCTTGGCTTACAGAATTACCATGTTGGATTAGCCATTCCTGCCACCTTTCCCACCCACCTCCTGTCTATTGCTCACTTTTTTGAGAAGCTCACTTTTTCTTTTTAAACTGTGGTTGTTGGATCAGTTATTCGTCACTTGCCCCCTCCATCTATTTCCCCTTTGTGATGGGTTAGGCATCTGCTGATGGTCTAATATTTTGCATTGGAGATACACTGGGATCTTTGCTGCAGCACTACTGCTAGCCAAAGATGGCTGAGTAGCATTGAAGACTTTGAACTGAATGGGGTTGAAACACTGCTGGATTTTTAGCATTTCTGGGGTCATGATGGCAGCAACTAGCGAGTTGCATTGTTTCCCCATTCAGTTCAATAGCTCTACTGCTACACAGTGATCTTTGGTTGTGCGACGGGTGTCGCCAATGGATGACAGGAAAATCTTCTGCTGTCTAGTGACTCATTAGTTATTTTTTACACTGTATTCTGTGGCAGACAATTAAATTAGAAATACAAAATATAACTAATATTTTTCCAATTTTTGTAAATTGCTTTCATTATGCTTTCTTATGGATGGTGGAAGGCTTAGAAATAATCACAGAAAAAAAATGTGGTCACATTAGTATGACACCATTTCCAAATCTTGTAGGAAATTCCCATAAACCATTACTAAATAACTTCCTTCAATGTGTATTCAGCCACATTTTAAGCAGGTGGACTTGAGAGATGGTATCCCAAGAACATAACAGGCTTCCAGCTGATTTTAATTAGAGTTATGGGAGAAGTTGATATTTTTTAGAGTGGAATTTGGGAACAGGCAGGTGTTAGATTCTTCAACCTTTACTTTTAGCCAAAAGCCAAAAAATACAGATAATTTAAATATGTAGAAGATCATTAATAGACATATTTCTTTCCTTTATTTACCCCCAAACATTTACTGTCTTACGACCGTTTGGCTTTTTGGTAATGCGGTTAATGTTTCTCTTTGCTTTTCTAAAGTTAAATATCTCCACAGAAAGGGAATCTAATATAACCTGTATGACCATGAGTGTATGTTGTACTGCTTTACACAGCTCCGCATTAACGGAACTGTACAGGTTCAGATGACTATGGTGAAATCTTGAAAATGTGAGGAATTTTGTGCAGTGTATCATATACCTTATCTTTAGCAGTCAAAATGTTTGAACACACTTGACTGGATGTTGGTTTCTCTTGATTCAGAAGCATTTTGGGGGTCATTTAGTTGTATTTCTGGCACAGATTGCGGCGCAAATATTCTTTGCTCCGCAATCCGCTACTTTTCCCAGCTTATGGTAGGTCTAAAAAAGTGGGCATTGCATGGGTGCGGACTTCTTTCATTTGGAAATTCAATGATTTAGTCTACATAATAAGTGTTTGCAATGTAGATGTCACCAATTTCACCAAAGCTCTGCTCATTTCTGTGGTCAGGCCTTCCCTGCTTTGCCACTGCCTAGCCCTGTCAATCAAAGTAGCCAGAAGTTGCCACAGAAAGTAGTGGAGCATGGGTGCAACAAGAGCAATGGTAACACCTTCATTGCATCAAAGGCAAAATTTGCATATTAAAACAGAGTATCATAATTCTGGAATGGAGCCTTGGATCAATGAAAAAAAAGCTGTGTTTTAATCAGGTGAACTACAGCTATGTGTCTATGCAGACAACTGGATAGGGAGGTTCTGGTGACACACTCCCACTAAGTGTGCACATAATGAACATAATAAATATGTGTAAAATGTACAGAATATGTGTACCCTATACATGATAAGTGTATGCATAATGTACTTAACAAATATATAATTTACAAAATATAGTGTGCATCGTCTATATAATAAGTGTGTGCATTCCGCTATACAGGACAGGACTCCTGCATAACAGAAACCAGAACGGATCCGTTATGCTCTTAGAGACTTCTATTATGTCATAATGTATACGGGTGTCCCTTTTGCATTCTTTCTTAAAGGGTTTTTGTCACCAGAATTATCCCTATTAAACTGGCTGACATTACAGATGTGCTAATGTCAGAAGAACCTAACTATGCTATTCTTGTGTTTATTCATGCCCCCGTTACTGCACAATTTTAACTTTTATGATATGAAAATTAGCCTCTATGGTCGGGGTGGAGGCGGATCTTCTGATTCTGCTCCTAAAGGCTCCGTTCTTCCACCTCATGGGGTTCAATGGGGTTCGAGTTCCAAACCCGAACTTTGACCTGACGTTCAGCCAAACCCGGCGAACCCAAACTTCCACAGGTTCACTCATCACTATTAATGACCTATCCTGAGGACCCCCTTTAAGGACTCCAGTTTCTCATGCTACACAATGTTACAAAATACTAACAAAACCCTTAACAGCCTTCAATCGATATCACAACCACTGAGTAGCTTGACCAAGACATATACAGGATAGACATCTCGCGATCACAAAATCATAATGCTTTAAACAACTCTTCATCTTGTGACACACATATCTGGATATGTCCAACCAAGAAGAAAGATAAGGAATGATACATCTGTATACAATATGTATTTTCTAATGTGCATATTAAGTGTGTATAATGTATGTATGTAATAAGTGTGTGCTTTTAAAGTTTATTTGTTAAATGTCTTTCCTTGTCCATGTGCCTTTCTTTGTTCATGTCTAATGACAACCGGCTACATAAATAAGATAGGTTTGGTATTAAATAGTCCAATTGGGGTCTTTCTGTTTGTATCAGTCAACATTATGGCTAGAACAGCTCAATGAAGCAAAGACAAAATACAAGCCATCATTATTCTGCAGTTGTTTCAATTGCACAGACAAAAATAGGTTCTATTGAAGATCACCACAGAAAGAGCAGACCAAGAGTTACTTCTATTGCACAGGAAAAGTAAGTTCATGTCACAAGCCTTAGAAATCTCAACATCAAATGTACAGAGGAGACTGCATGAATCAAGCCTCCATGGTAGAGTGGCTGCAAGAAATATACTACTGAGAGAGACACATTTAAGGAAGAGACTTGCTTCGGTCAGTGGACACAAGCAGTGAACATCAGATTAGAAGAAGTCTGTCCTTTGGTCTGATAAACCCAAATTTGAGAGGTTTGACTCTAAACAGTGTTTTTGTTAGACACAAAGAAAGTGAACAGGTGATGTCTGGATGTGTGGTTCCCACCATGAGACATGTGGGAATAGACTTTGAGGATGTGAAGGTGCTTCCCTGCTGTTATTGTTGGGTTTGGTATAGAATTTTCACTTAGATGGGCCACAATTTGTTTTTCAATAGGAAAATAAACTAAAACACACCTCTAAACTGCGTAGGAGTTATTGAATATTAACAAGGTTGTCTCATTCAGTGAATGGTATTTATCATGTAGACAAATTAAGGCAGTTGCTAATGTATTGTGATTGTCCATATTTCCTCCTTTGCTGGCTTGATTCATTTTTCCATTGCATTATACACTTTTTGTTTCCAGGAATTACATTTCTTCTGCACAGAGATGAGGTGGCTGGGACGGGGGCTTCTCTGCTTGTATGCCTACGTGTATGCGTGCCCCACAGTCCTGGCCACCAGAGAGGCCAGCACTTTTTCCTATAGTGTGCAACCACAGCCACCACTGCTGGATTGTAGGGTGGTCATAACCATGGAAATGAGCAGTGGATAATGTGATTTAAAAATGAATTAATCCAACAAAGAAGGCAATATGGACAATTACGGTACATAGTGCTGTGATTGTCCACAGTACATTATTAACTTTGTCTACGTGAAAAATGGCATTTGCTGAAGTGAGACAACTAGAGATGAGCGAACGTGCTCGTAATGAGCACTGTACCGCTCGGTTCCCCTGCACTCGCATGGGCGCAGGCATCCGCTTCTGTCCTCCTCACCAGACGGAAGAGGCTGCCTGCGCCCATGCGAGTGCAGGGGAGCCGAGCGGTACAGTGCTCGTTACGAGCACGTTCACTCATCTCTAGAGACAACCCCTTTAAAGGAGAGTGATGAAGAACCTTTAGATGACCTGACCTCCACAATGCCTTGATCTAAACCCATTAGAGATGGTTTGTGAGTTGAATCTGGGAATTAAGGAAAAGCAGCCAATAAGTGCTCGGAAGGCATGGGAACTCTTTCAAGATTATTAGAAAAGTATCTCAGGGCTCCCTCATGAAATTGCTTGAGAGAATGCCAAGAGTGGGCCAAGTTGTTATAAAGGCAAATTGCTACTTTGAAGAATGTTTTGACTTGTATCACTCTTTTTAGCCATAGAATAGTTCCATTTGTATTAGTTCTTATTACCAATGACTTTTTGTATTACTTCTTAGTTCCATTGACTTAAAGAGAACCTGTTACCACAAAATGCAGTACAATCTGCAGCAGAATATTATAGAGTGGAAGAAACTCAGAAACTGAGCAGAATAATATATGGCTGGGCGGGAAAAGAAAACAGTAAAACTTGTAATTTATACATTTATGTCTCTTATTTCTGACTTCAGTTGTACACTGTGGAGGTGTTATCAGTAATTGATAGCATTCTCTGTGTAAAAAAAAAATTAAAAAAAATAATATATATATATATATATATATATATATATATAGATCAGTTCATTTTTTTTTTTTTATATCCCTCAGGGCCGCACGGCCGATCGCCACAGGCGGAGCGGCCCTGGTTCTTATTGTGTATCAGGACGGCGATACAGATGGCTGTGCTGCGGCGAGGCAGAGGAGGGAGAGGCGTCTCCCTTCCCTGTTCTTCTGATAGGCCGCAGGGACTAATGCCTGCGGCCTATCAGAGACCGGCTCAGGCGGCTGGATGACGTCATTATTATCGCGCCGCCTGAGCCGGGCAGCACACAGCAGGGACATAGGCCAGAAGAGGCCTGCATCGCATCGCTGCTGATGGAGGTAAGTATTAGTGTTTTTTTTTTTTTTCTTAACATATGCTACATTTAGGAGGCACCTGGCAATTTGTCACTGGCCCATTTTTTTTTTTTTTTTTTTTTTTTTGGGGGGGGGGGTTTGCACTATGGGGGCATCTGGAAATTTGATACTATCGGAATTTTTTGGGGGGCATCTGGGGGCATTTATTTCTTGTCCATTTTATGGGGGGCACTTTTGGGGGCATTTCTTACTGGCACATTATGTGGGGGGGCCACCATGGAGAAGAGCACTATGGGGGCATCTGGGGGCTCTAAAGGGGCCTTTTTTTATTGGCACATTATGGGGGACACTATAGGGGAGAGCGGCACTATGGGGCATTTGGTGGCACTATAGGTGCATTATTTGGGGGCACTATAGGGGAGTGGAGCACTATGGGGGCATCTGGTGGCTCTAAAGGGTCATTTTCTTTTTACTGGCACATTATAAGTGACACTATAGGGGAGAGCGGAACTATGGGGCATCTGGTGGCACTATAAGGGCATCATTTGGGGGCACTAAGGGGGCATCTGGTGGCTCTAAAGGGGCATTTTTTACTGGCACATTATAGGGGGCACTATGGCATCTGGCACTAAGGGGGCAATTTTTACTGGCACATTATGGGGGAGATGAGCACTATAGGGGCATGTGATGGGGGCAGTAAGAAGGGGCATTTTTTACTGGCATATTATGAGGGACACTATGGGGGAGAGGAGCACTATGGGGGCATTTACTGGGGCACTATATAGGGGTATTTTATACTGGTATACATTATGGGGACATTAGCTCAACTGCGGGCACTAATCGGGGGTATTATTGTGAGCTTTCCTACTACTTGGAGGCTATGGGGAACATGATTACTAGTATGGGCACTATGGGCACATTATTACTACTAAGTGTGCTCTGGCAGAGAATTACTTCTATTGGTGGGATTTTGGGGAGGACTGTTACTTTGGGGGGGGGGGGGCTCCCTGGCATAGTATCAGCTTTGCACAATTACTTTTGGGGGACATTATCTTTATACTATTAGTGTCTGGGCGTAGTTATTTTTTAGAGCACTGTGTGCCAATAATTATTGAAGGGGGCACTATCTGTCTGGTAGTAGTATTTTTCGGGGGACAGTTTCTGTAGTATAGTATGGGGGAGCACAGCGGGCACAGTATTGGGGGTGGCAGGATGAGGTGTTCAGAAGATGTGAAGATGATGGAAATGTGGGAAACTAATGTCTGTTTGTCAATCTCTGAGACAAGAGATGGCTGAAAAATCATCATGGCGGTCTGGTCCGAATGGAGAAGATGAGGAAAGATAATGTCTACATCAGAGGAGACATCACTGGATGTAAGAGGTATGTGGCACTATGTAGGAGAGGAGATGCTCTGGCTCCTGCCATTTGCAGAAGGAGGATTCAGAGCTGGGTGAGGATAACCAAAGGGGGAAGCAGGCCACAGGTGGGTGGCAGATGGTGGGAGGGAACCACAGGCCTTGAGCAGGATCTGGGGAGGGAGGAGAGCGGAGGAGCTTCCTGGCTGTATGTAGCCTGCTTTTGTTTATTGTATAATGTGAAGCAGGCAGTGCAGCCAGGACACGTCCTTCCCTCTCCATATGATGTGTAGAACCGGGCCTCAACGATATCATTTCAGCTGTACAGTGTTTGTTGGGAGTGGCCTATTATATTTAGGAGGGGCTTATAATAATGGGTGGGGTCTAATTTTCCCTCTTCTGGGAGGAGCTTTAGGGAATGGGTGGGGCTAAAAAATCAGCACAGCGAGCATGCTGCAAGATCTGGATTTGCTGGCGGCAGATTGTGCTGTGTAAAGCATGGGGATGAGCGATGACATAGCAATAGCTCCTCCCCATCCTGCAGAAGACATATATATATGTAATAGCAGCGGTGTCCTCTGATAGCTATCTGGCAACTGCCAGAAGGGAACGCTTCCCTCCCAACAATCACTTGCAGCATTGTACTGTCTAATACACCCTTACATATGTATACATAGATGTCAGTCATTGATAGCTATACACGGGGGTAGACTTAAGTATAGAAAGAGCAGAGATTTAAATGTATAAACTCAAGTGTTGCTCAATCTTTTCCCACAAAACTATATATCAATCTGCTCAGTTCCTCCTGTTGCACAGCATGCTACTTGCAGATTTTACTGTATTTCATGGTGACAGGTTGTTTTTAACTAAAGGAAAAATGCAGCATGTATAAGCACAAACACATAGTCTAGGGTAAATTTGTAAGCAACTCAATTAATCAGTATATTTCTGGCATGTGGTATAAAAATCACACAAACAATAAGAAACCATGCAAACTACATGCAGGTAATGGCATTGAAAAAAGAGCAGGTGAGTCTGGAAAGTTCATATAATATACAGCAGCAATTAGAAAGCCGCAAAAACACAACTCTGGATTGCATGCAAGTTATTTAAAAATTAAAGTACAATGTGATGCTTTTTAACAAACCTGATATATCAGAAACATCCAGGCATATGCACATTATGATCCCCATGTTTTGTGTCAAATATTGTGCGCCCTCTTGTGGGATCATGAAGAATATCATTACAAGAATTTTAACAAATCCATTTATCGTTGCGTGCTTCCAAATAATGTTGGGTTAGAGCAGCATGTAACAACCCCCATAAAAGTCACCTCACTCCTCCAGGCATATACTGTACATACAACTTCAGGAATAACAATACAGCTAATCTGAGTTTCCTTTGGCAAAATGTAAAAATGCTAATTTAATATATAAGTATAACATAACCTGTGTACAACAAACTGTTTGGTGCCCTATAAAGGACAAACTATGTGGTTCTAGATCATTTTAACATAATACTCATCTACATGAAATATATATATATAGATAGATATAAAAAATAGAAGAGGCAGCACTCCAATGTAGTGAAAAAAATGGTGGACTTTATTCACCCAGAATGCAACGTTTCGGCCCGCACAATGAGGCCTTTTTCAAGCATGTACAACATGTGCCAAACAAACATTATATAAAGGCAAGTAGTGGGAGGAGTTAACAGTTGCATCCAATCATGTGATCAATCCTCAATTAACAATTAACACATGTGCAAAAAAAGGTGGGTGGTGAATACCACGAATAAGTGACATCAAAGTAGGATATGTAAACAAATCACATATAACATGCATCAAAATAAGATGTGTATTACCACAAACGTCAATATCGATCTCCATTATAATCCATGGCATAGTGGACAGAGTGCACTTAAAAATAATGACAATAATATATTAAAACGCTGGATATCAATATATCCCATTGAAGCAACTTACAGGAACATCAGGAGAAATGCGAGCCCCCAAATGAAAAAAAATAAATAAAAAAATTGAGAGTTCGAGGTGAGGCACTGTATATGGCAAGAATCATGCCGGTCTGATGAGACGCGCCCTGAAAACAGGAAGTGCGCTGACCGAGACCTGCCGCAACACGTGACTAACCACATGACCTGTAACGTCACGTGTGCAGCAGTGTAAATTTAGGTAGGACTTTATGGATCTGTGTCTTTGTGTCTTTTTTCAACTTTATCAAGTTGCTATATTACTATGCCACTGTTATGTCATTAACGACTATGAATCATGTACTTACATACAGTATTGTACGATTGAAAAAAGACATTTAAACCAAGGAAGGAGAGAGGATATTGATGAAGAACAAAGGCCAGGGTAAATTTTATAACAGTGTTTCCCCTATAGATCTAGAAGAAGGATAAAAAAACAAGACATGGGCCAATCTGCCCTAAAAGGGAAAACTAATACCCACTGATCTCAAGTGGCGATTCACACAAGACATATTCACACATTCACACAAGAATTTTTCACCTGTACATAAACGATAATATATTAAGTAATCTTGTAGTGTAAGCCTTTTTTGAAGCCGCTAGCTGATCTTTATAATTTCTCGACTTCAGGTGACTTTGTGAATATGGGCACCACATCTTTGGCACTATGCCATTTTCATTTAGCATTTTAGTTACAGTAACTATGTTTTTTTTTTTTTTTTTTAGAGTTTATTAGTTTTTTGTGACACCTCTGATTTGTTTTTGTTTTTTTTGGCATCAGCCAAAAGGGGGAAGGGGGGAAAGTGAGCCCTGACTGTAACCCCAACCACTGTCCCTGCCTACTTACAGTATAAGCCCTAGATGGCAGAACCGTAACTGGTCGACAGGCCCTGACCTGAGTAAGTGCAGGGGCAAGGAAAGGGGAGACAAAGAGAATAACAAACACAGACAGAACAAACACAATACAGAATAGTCAACTAGCCAAGGGGTCGTATCAGGAGGTCACGTCAATACCAGGGGAAAAGCAAAGGCGAAGTCCAAGTCCACAAGCCGGAGTCCGAATCCACTGAAAACCAATCGCTTGCAACAAAAACACCAGCACTGTAAAGGGAAACCAATAACAGGCAACTTGTCTAGGCAGTTGCCATCTTTAAATAGCCCACCCAGGATCATGTGATGTGGCCAGCATCACATGACCTGAGGCGGGGCATTGCTGCCAAAACAGTATGCAAAGTAGCCATGTGGTGTGATCAGCACCACATGGCTAAAAACCTAACAGATAATTAACTAATGAAGTGCTGGCTGACCAGACCAGCACTTCAATTCCCTACCGCTTGTCTCTAGGGGTCGGGGAGGACGCCGGACACGTGGCAGCAAGGAGCGCGCCAGGTCCTCCCCGCAGGTTGCTGGGGAACTGGCACTGGGGAAGCGCGCCGCCGGCTTCCCATCACACAGCCATTTTTCAGATCATTAGACAGGAAAGATGATGAAGGAGGATCACATGATCCCGGGAGGTCTATACATACCTGCAGGCATTTGCCACCAAAACGCAAACATTTGTGGACTATTAAAAGAAAATATGACACAGTGACAATGCAGTCTGATTTTAAAGAGGGTAATGCATTTACCCATAGCCGTATCTTACTGTCACTTTACATTACTCATGCTGGCTTATCATCCACAACTTTTTAGGGAAACCGGAGCACTTTGTCCATGTTAGATGGATGACACATGTCTACAACACATATTTAAACTAGCAACATATGTTGTGTTTCACTACCAACATGACAGATGTACAGTACTAGAGATTTTATGTGTTTTAATACACTAATTGCTATAGGAAAAGTTGCATTTGTTGTGTATAATATGCAATAATGAAAGAAGTCTCCATTTTCTACAATGCAGAGATATACACCAATAGTGAATAGATTAGCTATGGTTTATTTATTTCTTGGAAAGAGAGTGTAATATCTGTATATACAGTGTACTAATACATTATCACAATGCCAGGATAAATCTGATAATCAGGACAGGACTAGACTACTAGTGGAGTATCCTCCAGTTGACCAAGTTGTTCATCCAATAATGATGCCCACTCACAAGAGGGCTAAGCTACAGCTACACACAGACTTTTTGTACCCCATTTTTACTATCAATCTACAATTGTCATCCATGGAGCACATTAACTTGAATGCAATTAAGTGATCTCTTGAGAGTCTGTGTCAAGTTTAGAAGTTATCCTCTATCTACAGAATAGGGGATAATGAACTGATCACTGGGGGTCAGACTGCTGGGACCCCAACCAATCCTGAGAACAGGCCTCTCATTCACCTGCCCTCAGGCAGCTACAGGTTGATTGTTCCCTATGGGACTTTTGGAAATAGCCAAGTACAGCACTCGGCTTAGAGAATGAATGGAGCCACAAGTTGTATGCTTGGCCTCTCTTTCCATCAGATCAGGGTAGCGGGACCTCTCATAATCAGTTAGCTATCCTCTATCTACAGGATAGCTTCAAAATTTGGCACACTCCCTTTAAAATCAATGTTATAGCACTACAAAAAGATTAGGTGTAGCCTTATAGTCCTTTGGAACAGGCCAATTTACAAACCATTTGTTGATAACTGAGGTCCACCTAAATGCAGAAATCACCCCCCATTGATGGGGCCTTGTAAATCCCTATTTACACAGGGCAATGTGCTGCCCATATATGATGATTTTGGGTGCCAGCCAAAATATAAGATATTGCGAAGAGCTAGCATTTGCTAGTTTATAGGGTGATCAGCAGCCCCTTTACACAGGGCAATGATCAGGAACAAACATTTTTATAATTACTCATGCCCTGATAATTTTCCTGATGAGCGGCTTGTGTAAAAGAGCATT
Organism: Rhinella marina; assembly: GCA_900303285.1. Classification (NCBI taxonomy): domain Eukaryota; kingdom Metazoa; phylum Chordata; class Amphibia; order Anura; family Bufonidae; genus Rhinella; species Rhinella marina. Next base: position 57,495 of record ONZH01028367.1, on the reverse strand, counting down.
TTGCTGTAGGAACTTAGTAACTTCAACTGACACTTTTACATTTACATTTATGGTACCTCTGATATTTGATTTCTTCAGTAAATATCTGTTGTAGTCACCTTATAAAAAAATTATATTTCCTCCACAAGTAGTCTTCTCTTCTAGCACGTGCATGAAATGACATGTTTTCCATTTTTTAAAGGGAGTCTTTCCCCTGTTTTTCACCTATATAACTAACAGCAGTGCCCCACAGAAGATTACAGACACATCCCAGATATACCTGTCAAGGTTGGGATAAACAGACAACAGAAGAGCGTGTGCCCTGAGCTTACCCAACCCTCTGTCCCTGCCTATTGCCTCACCCACGCTAAACCGTGGGGCGACAACCACGAGGACTGCGAAATACACTGTATAAGGTGCAGGGAACAGGGACAACAAACAAGAGACGAACAAAACACAGAAGAATAGTCAGCTAGCCGTGTCAGAAACCAGAGATAACGTCAGTACAAAATCAGAAGACGGTAGAGTAGTCAGGTACGAGCCAAGGGTCAAATAAGCAGTAGAATACACACGGTAACAACGCACAAGCAGGAATAGCAAGGAAATGCAGAGAGAAAGATAGGTATACAGTTAGGGCCAGAAATATTTGGACAGTGACACAATTTTCGCGAGTTGGGCTCTGCATGCCACCACATTGGATTTGAAATGAAACCTCTACAACAGAATTCAAGTGCAGATTGTAACGTTTAATTTGAAGGGTTGAACAAAAATATCTGATAGAAAATGTAGGAATTGTACACATTTCTTTACAAACACTCCACATTTTAGGAGCTCAAAAGTAATTGGACAAATAAACATAACCCAAACAAAATATTTTTATTTTCAATATTTTGTTGCGAATCCTTTGGAGGCAATCACTGCCTTAAGTCTGGAACCCATGGACATCACCAAACGCTGGGTTTCCTCCTTCTTAATGCTTTGCCAGGCCTTTACAGCCGCAGCCTTCAGGTCTTGCTTGTTTGTGGGTCTTTCCGTCTTAAGTCTGGATTTGAGCAAGTGAAATGCATGCTCAATTGGGTTAAGATCTGGTGATTGACTTGGCCATTGCAGAATGTTCCACTTTTTTGCACTCATGAACTCCTGGATAGCTTTGGCTGTATGCTTGGGGTCATTGTCCATCTGTACTATGAAGCGCCGCCCGATCAACTTGGCAGCATTTGGCTGAATCTGGGCTGAAAGTATATCCTGGTACACTTCAGAATTCACCCGGCTACTCTTGTCTGCTGTTATGTCATCAATAAACACAAGTGACCCAGTGCCATTGAAAGCCATGTATGCCCATGCCATCAAGTTGCGTCCACCATGTTTTACAGAGGATGTGGTGTGCCTTGGATCATGTGCCGTTCCCTTTCTTCTCCAAACTTTTTTCTTCCCATCATTCTGGTACAGGTTGATCTTTGTCTCATCTGTCCATAGAATACTTTTCCAGAACTGAGCTGGCTTCTTGAGGTGTTTTTCAGCAAATTTAACTCTGGCCTGTCTATTTTTGGAATTGATGAATGGTTTGCATCTAGATGTGAACCCTTTGTATTTACTTTCATGGAGTCTTCTCTTTACTGTTGACTTAGAGACAGATACACCTACTTCACTGAGAGTGTTCTGGACTTCAGTTGATGTTGTGAACGGGTTCTTCTTCACCAAAGAAAGTATGCGGCGATCATCCACCACTGTTGTCATCCGTGGACGCCCAGGCCTTTTTGAGTCCCCAAGCTCACCAGTCAATTCCTTTTTCTCAGAATGTACCCGACTGTTGATTTTGCTACTCCAAGCATGTCTGCTATCTCTCTGATGGATTTTTTCTTTTTTTTCAGCCTCAGGATGTTCTGCTTCACCTCAATTGAGAGTTCCTTTGACCGCATGTTGTCTGGTCACAGCAACAGCTTCCAAATGCAAAACCACACACCTGGAATCAACCCCAGACCTTTTAACTACTTCATTGATTACAGGTTTACGAGGGAGACGCCTTCAGAGTTAATTGCAGCCCTTAGAGTCCATTGTCCAATTACTTTTGGTCCCTTGAAAAAGAGGAGGCTATGCATTACAGAGCTATGATTCCTAAACCCTTTCTCCGATTTGGATGTGGAAACTCTCATATTGCAGCTGGGAGTGTGCACTTTCAGCCCATATTATATATATAATTGTATTTCTGTGTCACTGTCCAAATATTTCTGGCCCTAACTGTATAAGCAGGAAGATATCCCACCCCCAGGTTCTGAATGGACCAGATTCAGAGAAGCCACTCAGCCAGCACCTGAGTATTAACCCTGAGTAGACAAACCAAACATGAAGCTGGGCGTTGGCTCTAAAACAACCCACAGTGTGAACATGGTTCAAGGCAAGGCGTAGGCACTAAACAGAAACACACAAAAACTCAGAATACCAAGCAAAACATAGACCCTATGTTCTCCGATGACCAGACCTGACAATACCTGTGTGCACTGTGTGTCTGTATTCCATGTTGAGGAAAAGCCCTTCTATTCTGCAGGAAAACAGCTCCCAAGTGCCCAGCTGAAAGTGAAACTAAAAACAGCTTTCTTTTCCGACTCAATTTCTAACAGCTATGTCTTCTAATATACTGGATATAATGCTGTGATTTTGGTATCATTTAAAAGCTTGGAATGTCAGCTTTCAAAGAAGGTAAGAACCATTTTCTATCTGCTACCAATCCTAAGATATGAGCAGCTAAAGTAGCCCTCCCCTCTTCAGTCTGGTTTTCTTTGAGCACTTGCAGCAGCAGAGCTGGGCACTTGGGAGCTGTTTTCTTGCAGAATAAAAGTGCTTTTCCTGGACATGTAATACAGACACACAGTGCACACGGGTATGTCTGGGATGTGTATGCAATCTTCTGTGGGGCAGTGCTGTTAGTTATATAGGTGAAAAACAGGTGATAGACTCCCTTTAAGTAAAAAAATGACGATTTCATTACACGTTTTTACACCTTTGCAAAAATGTGTTTTTTAAAGTAAAAAAAAGGGATATCTTTTTTTTCTTTTAATCTTATGATAAGTCTATGGGAGAGATTTAATAAAAGTGTGTGCCAAAATTTGTGACTTTTAGAGTTTCACATCATTTTTGTAAAGTAGGAATAGAATAGGGCTTATTAAGAGGGGCAAAGCCTTCCGCAGCCTTGCAGGTTTACTATCATTTACACTAGCCACTAGCTGGCTCAGATTTCAGTTTCTGGCATATGGAGGACTAGAGATGAGCCTAATTTATTGAGGCATAAATTAGGAGCATCTCACTCCAGCACCCAAGGGATGAAGAAGGAATGACAGTCTTGATAAATCTCTCCCAATATGCATGTCTTAAGTTATTGCTTGGAGAAAGGGGATTCAGACATTTACCTTGTTAAGACTCACAATTGCTGCTAATCAGATGAGAAATTTTAATGTATACTTCATCTTATGATATATATTTCTATTAACAAAAATGTATGTAGGAGACCTAAGGACTCCTTCATAGTTTAATTGATGGTTGGGGTATACTTAAAACTGCACCCCTAAAGCCTCATTTACACATCAGTGTTTTGGTCAGTGATTTCCATCAGTGATTTTGAGCCAAAACCAGGAGTGGAGCCTTCACAGACATAAGGTATAAGGAAAAGATCTGCATCTGTGCTGTGTTTAGAGTCGCACCTGGATTTGCCTCAAAATCACTGACGGAAATCACTGACCAAACACTGACGTTTGAATGAGGCATAAGGGTGGATTTACATCTTTCTGTGGTGTTGCTTTTTAGAAATGCATGTATTTTTACCGTGATTGCTGCAGCTCTGCAATGTGGCATTTACCCATGCAGTTTTTACAGGTGAAGCACATTGACTTGAGGTTAGTTTCACATTAGAGTTTACAGATCCAGCACTCTGTTCCGGTACAGTCTGCCAGATCCATCACTGCCGGATGCTGCTAGAATGCCTTTCAGCCCTTTAACTATAATGGGGTCTAGTGGAGATCTGGCTGAAACCCGGCAAATATGCAGAGAACCGGCCAGACAAATACCGTATTTTTCGCCCCATAAGATGCACTTTTCCCCCAAAAAAATGGGGGGAAAACAATAGTGCGTCTTATGGGGTGAATAGAGGGAAAAATAGGGTATGTCACATGTTCATTTTCTGTACCTTTCTGCTGCTGGGACGCGCTGAGGTGCTGGGACGCGCTGTCTGTACTGGTACGCATCCGGTGCACTTCCTTGGAGTCAGGGACCAGCCTGCTGCAGATAGCAAGATGCAGGGTCTGGTCGCCATTGTGGTGCTGTGTAGGGCGGCCGGGAAGACACGCTGTGACGAGGAGGCAGCGCGGGAGCAGGCAGCTCAGGAGCAGGCAGACGAGGGGCGGAGCAGGCTTCCCTATCATGCATGCTGACTGCTTCCCTCTCACTTCACTCCTGACTTCTCCTGGTTGCGCTGGGTGAGAGCTGTGCCCTGAGAGCCTGAGTGCCAGAAAGGATTCCTAAGGTACCCACAATGACCACACTGTTAATAAAGCCCCCCCCAATAAAGTGACCCCCCCCTAATAAAGTGTCCCCCCCAATAAAGTGACCCCACTCCTAATAGTGACCCCTCCTAATAAAGTGCCCCCCCTAATAAAGTGACCCCACTCCTAAGGCTCAATTCAGACTTGTGTGGAGCACAGTCCATGAAATCCCGGACTGTGCTCCTTCTGAGGGCAGGAGCGCACGGCGTCATTGGTTGCTATGATGCCGTGCGCTTCCTGAGGCCGCCGCTGTACAGTGATACACTGTGTACGAGCGTGTACAGTGTATCACTGTACAGCGGTGGCCTCAGGAAGTGCACGGCTTCATAGCAACCAATGACGCCGTGCATCACATTGTGTCAGCAGCAGATTGCGGCAGTTCCCCCCCATAAGTGTCAGTGGCAAATTCCCCCCATGACATTGTGTCAGCAGCAGATTACGGCAGATCCCCACCCATAACATTGTGTCAGCAGCAGATTGCAGCAGATCCCCCCCATAAGTGTCAGTGGCAGATCCCCCCATAACATTGTGTCAGCAGCAGATCGCGGCAGATCCTCCCCATAAGTGTCAGTGGCAGATCCCCCCATAACATTGTGTCAGCAGCAGATTACGGCAGATCCCCCCCATAAGTGTCAGTGGCAGATCCCCCCCATAACATTGTGTCAGCAGCAGATTACGGCAGATCCCCACCCATAACATTGTGTCAGCAGCAGATTGCAGCAGATCCCCCCATAAGTGTCAGTGGCAGATCCCCCCCATAACATTGTGTCAGCAGCAGATTACAGCAGATCCCCACCCATAACATTGTGTCAGCAGCAGATTGCAGCAGATCCCCCCCATAAGTGTCAGTGGCAGATCCCCCCCATAACATTGTGTCAGCAGCAGATTACCATACCCCATAAACTTCTGTCAGCGGCAAATCCCCATAACATTGTCATCCACTGATGTTCTTAGCTACAGTACCCCCATAATTGTCGTGCTGACAGTTCTTCCATTACTGTATTCTGTTGCAGAAAATGTCCATAGTCTCCTGCTGTACATTTCTGAACAATGTCAAAGCAGAAAAGGCTTTCTTATAAAATTCCTTTCAAACTGGAGGTGATGAAATATGCCAAAGAGCATGGAAACTGGGCTGCTGAGAGACATTTCGGGTCGCCTCCAACTGAAAAGATGATTTGTGAATGGAGGAAACAAGAGGATCAGTTGGAAAAAGCGGATAAAAGCAAGCACACTTTTCGTGGGTGTGCTGCAAAGTGGCCACAGCTAGACGAAGACATGAAAAAGTGGATCACACGTCACAGGAACAACGGCTTCTGTGTATCTACAAAAATGATCATATATGAAGCTAAGCGTGTAGCTGCAGAGAAAGGCTACGATGACTTCACTGGATCGGCATCGTGGTGCTACAGATTCATGCGGAGATGTGGCCTTTCTATGTGCTCCAAAACAAGGATTGCACAGAAAATGCCCAAAGAATATGAGTCCAAGATTTTTTCTTTTCATAAATTTGTGCTGGATTCAAGAAAGAAAAATGCCTATGAAATAGGCCAGGTTGGGAACATGGATGAAGTCCCGTTAATGTTTGACGTTCCATCAAACAGAACCGTAGATCTGAGAGGCGCAAAAACCGTAACAGTGAAGGCTTCAGGACATGTAAAGACCCATTACGTTGTGTTGTCCTGCTGCGCAGATGGGACCAAACTGCCACCAATGCTTATTTTCAAAAGGAAGAACATGCCAAAAGAAGTGATCCCACCAGGAGTGATTGTCCATGTTCACGACAAAGGGTGGATGGATGAAAATTGAATATTTGGATTGAAAAGGTGTGGTCCAAATGCCCTGGAGGGCTTCTAAAGAAACCGGCCCTACTGGTCCTTGACCAGTTTAGGGCACATATAAGCGAAACCACAAAAACAAGATTTAAGGAAGTGAACACCCATCTGGCGGTAATTCCTGGGGGGCTTACCAGCCAGCTGCAACCTCTGGACGTTTCCATAAATAAGCCATTTAAAGTGTTCATGAGGGAGGAGTGGAACAAGTGGATGGCAGCTGGGAACCATGACCTGACTCTCACTGGGTGGATGAAGAGGCAGACTATAACCCAGGTATGTGAGTGGGTGAAAACATCATGACAGGCAGTCAACGATTAAATCGTTGTCAGATCATTCAAAAAGCGTGGCATCAGCAATGCCTTGGAAGGCACTGAGAACAATATGCTGTACGACGAATCTGAAGGCAGCGATACTAGTGATACTGAGCCACAGAGTGTGATTAACTTGAACAGTAGTGATGAGGAGTTTTTTGGGTTCCCTGATGAATAGAGGAGTAGTGTACATGGACATATAAGTCAGTAATGATTATTGTTAATGCTGCTGGTTACTACTGTTAATGTTTACAGTGTTAAAATATAATTTTGTTATTTTATTAAAAATTTTAAGACACATTTTGTTCAAAATATTTTTTTCCTATTTTCACCCTCTTAAACCTAGGTGCGTCCTATATGCAGGTGCGTCTTATAGGGCGAAAAATACGGTACCTGATAACTAAGGACTCCTATATAAATAGTTTAATTGATGGTTGCGGTGTAGTTAAAAACTCCACCTCTTAGGGTGGATTTACATGTTTCTGTGGTGCTGCCTTTTAAAAATTCATCAGAAATGTATGTGTTTTTACTGACTTTGCCCATGCCTTTTTTACAGGTGAAACATATTGAATTAAAGATAGATTCCCACTAGAATTTACAGATCTGGCAGGCTGTTTCGGTCAGTTACAGCCTGCCAGATCGGTCACTGTGGGAAAGCCATCCAGCCCCATTAAATATAATGGGGTCCAGAGGAGATCCGGTCGAAACCCAGCAAATATACAGCGAATCGGCTGGACAAATAACACTGCATGCTGCCGTTTGTGTCCAGGCGATTCCCAGCATTCCAAAAAGCAATGTGTAAACTTTAGCGATTGCACTAAAATAGAACATTATAAAATGCTTATGTCACATATAGTGCATCATAACCAGAAACTGCAAAAATGTCCCCATGAAAAAAATTCTTCATATTAATTTGCAATAGCGTGAATTCGCTTATAAGGCAAGGCAGGAATAAAACACGTTTGGCTACAGTGCAATAATAAAACACTGCAAAAAATGGACAGAATATACTATTGGTTTATCTATGTAACTTGTTAAATTGTCTTAGCATCTTATTTATAAGAACAATCTATATCACTGAATTATATATTGCACATCATGTCTAGTATCATTTTGTCACTATTTTCTCCAGTCATTCAGTGATCCCTGTGAAGACCTGCATCATGTGCTATGTGATTGAGCATCCCACAACTTTTTCCTCACAGATTTATATGCAATCTGTAAGAAAATCCTCTATGAGCTTCTGTGTAAAATCAGAGGTACACTGAGTTTCTATATGGGCTTGTATAATATGAGGTCTTATGGATAATTTTTTAAAGAGGTTTATGGAACGTAAACGTTGAAGGCTTATATTTAGCATAAGCCATCAATGTTTGATTTGACAAGGCCTGACCAAGTGACTGAGCTGTAGCACCACACATACTTTCTCATAAAGAAGAGCCACTGTTCCTTTGTAAGTAATGGCCCCATTCATTGTGCTGATTGGCAATTCAACGGTTTGGGGGTAAATATGCCACCCTCCTACAGAGATTCAGACATTTTAACAGTTTCTTATGTGACTCCTTTCTCCTTCTAGGAAGCATTGTTTGTTCAGAAAACAATGAGTGTCTAAAACAGTATGCCAACTACAGTACTATTGCCATATTTTGTGAGCAATAGAGCACCCTGATAAGGTCTACTCTGTGCAGGAACTTATTCCAACCCCTCCCATTTTCTCCTTTTCCTTGCTTTCCAGGAAACGTCTGAACCATGATAGTAGGGTGACATATAGATAACAGTAGGAGAATTAATTTTTAATGTGCTTAAATTTTCTCTTTTATGTAGTTTTCCAATTGCAAAGAGGTCCAATATTGAATTCATTTTTTGTGGATAGCACAACAGCAGTTGAAATGAATGATGAACATGTGGCTATATAACACCCTGAGATATGCTGTATGGCTGTTGTGATTTTAATAATAGACAGTTATCTAACGCCTACATATGATTATAAACAAGGGCATGCTGCCTGATCATGTTGAAGCAGTGTCAGACTGAGGTACCTTAGCCCCCTCCAAAAAAAAAAAAAAAAAAAAAAAAAAAAAAATATATATATATATATATATATATATATATATATATATAAATAAAAAGTTTCATTTATTTCTCTGAACTATGCCTATATTAGGTGTATTTGAGGTGCAGATTGCGGGAGACTTCACTCTCAGATTAGGTTTAAAAAATTGGGCGTGGAATGGATTTGGAAGGGGACTGGCCAGCACGCCGGTCTCATTTACCATTTTCTACGCCTGGTCTAAATGTAAGACAGCTAGGACCGCCAGTTTAGAGGTTTATTAAGACTGGCGTGCCCCTAAGTGGCTATTTTACAGCTCTACAGTTTTTGATACTCACCACTTTTGAAAATTGGGTGGATTTAGTATGAGCGGGTATGAACTTTATCAGACCAACAAATTTATTGTTTAAAGTCAGAAAATGACAATAATTGCAGAGCAAATCTATACCTGCTCATAACAGCCATAGATGTCATTTTCTGACTTTAAGTCAGATCAAAATGTCCCAAATTTATAAAGGGGCATTCAACTTATCATAAATTTGGAGCATTTCACTCTAATAAACTTCATTTTAAGATTGTATGGCTGTATGAAAAGTGAAGGTGTGAATTGCTGCCCAAGAGGGTCAGACTATTGTTACCTTAATGGGGGACTCAAAAAGAATGCTGATGAAGGTGACAAAAGAAATAAAAGTTTTACCGGCAGTGGTTTCATTCTCTGCAAAATCTATGAACAGTCGAACAATTAAAGCCCCGTTTTCACAATGGACTTTACCAATCGCCTTTTTACACAACCCTGGTGTAATTTTTTTCATTGACTCTCTAAAGCAATGAATCAACTTTGACTGTGTTGTAGTATCTAAAATCCCTTATGCTATGTCCCCTCCTTTGCTTCCTAACAGATGTGTGATTGTTACACAATTTTAGTTTTATGATCTTATGAGCAATTGAGGGGATAATAAATCTTGCATAAGTTCAGCTGCACACGTCAAACAGGTGTTCATAGTTTCCCCAAATCTGTATGTCAACAATAGCAGACTGCTAAAGTTGTTAAAGCCCAGCATATCTCAATGGCGGACTCAATTAGTTGTTTCTGAGCATTATCACATCCCGTTACTATTACTATAATGCATAATATCAAAGGATAACACGAGAAAGAAAACACATAATACACAAAAACTAGAAGATTTTAAATTTTTACATAGTTACACAGGTTGAAAGAAGACACAGGTCCATCAAGTTCAACCATTCTAGACCAACTGTACAAAATTAAAGGGATTGTCTCACTTCAGCAAATGGCAAAGTGCTGGCTTATGTGCACTCCCACGGTATTGGTCATCAGAGACGCTGTCGCCTTTTTCGATAGACATGGCCTCCACTGGTGGATTGCAGGGTGGTCATAAGCCCTGGAAACAAGCCATGTATAATGTGATGTAAAAAATGAATCAAGCAAATATTTTAGTGAGTGCTTTGTATTAACTTTGTCTACATAATAAATGTTGTTTACTGAAATGAGACAATAGCTTTAATTGTTAATATGTAATCAAATCATCCCCCATCAATAAAAAATGAGTATGCTTCATCAAGAGTTTCTCTAGTACAGAAGACTCATCCTTATACTATTAAGTCACCTGACTTAGGCTATGTTCACATCAGTGTTTAGAAATCCTGCAGACTGTTATGACAGAGGAACAGCCTGCCGTAGTTCATAGTTGAATAATGCCCAGAACAAGAGAGGAGAGAAGTGCTGGAATATTCAATTTGGCTGCTTTGCAGATTTTACAAATTTCTTCTTCAATCAAGATGGCTGTGACGGCCTCTTTGCATGCAAATGGATGAGGTGATTTTTTTTTATTTTTTTTGACAACTATTTCAGGGAAAGTTGTTTCATTACCACGAAGCACGAAAAAATTTGGCTTTATTTCAAGAATAATTTGTATCAAAGTCAATTTGTTTGACTTCGATTCTCTCAACACTACTCGCAACCACCAGATCATTGACTTTCAGACGTAATTGCTGGCTTTTGACTGGACAAAAACTAGGGCATGCACAACTTTTTGTTCAATAGAAAACAAAAAGCAAATAATACAGCTAACCCATTAGTGTTAGTAGTAGTATAAGAGTCCTTAATGGTGAAAAGATAGCTTGTATTACCCCTTGGACTTAAGTATTTCAAGATCAGTGTAAGCGATATGGATCCAGTGCCTTGAAATAACACGTAACTTGTACTAGTCCATATTAAAAATCACTTGGCTTCTCCTAACTTGATCATGATTTAGTACACCATGTGCGTGAAATGCATAAGTTAGGAGAAGCCATGCGATTTTAACATGCACTAGTAAAATTTACATTGTATTTCAAGGCACTGTATCCCTATCGCCTACACACAACTTTTTGTCTGTTCGAAAGCCGAAACGCATCCGGGCCCCCATCAGATTCCATTGTAGTCAATGTGGATCCAGCAGTTCCCGGCATTTTCCAGCTATGCCGAATATGGTGAACTTTGGCAGGCGGTTTCTCTGCTGATGGCTGACTAACGGCATGCCAGATTTTTAAACGCTGATGTGAATGGAGCCTAAGTGCTATATACAGTTATATATGGGTCTAACCCATTAGTAGTGCAAAGATTTTAGGCATCATATATAAAATCAAGGCACCACTAGAGTGTTCAGCCCATATACAGCTGTATACTTCTCCTGTTCAAGAATAAGAACCATACAGCTGCATATTCAGCAGACACCCTAGTAGTAGCCCAAGCTGCCAAGATTTGTTAACTTTTTTTTTCATACCACATCATATCAATTTAAAGAGATGATATCACAGCTGTGCATTTATACAGTAAATATGTAGATTAATGCATACAATAAATAGTAGTTTACAAATGTATTCTATACAGTACTCTGAAAAAGTTTTAGGTAGATAGGTGTGAAAAAGTGATTTAAAGTAAGAGTGCTTTAAAACAAACGAAAAGAAAAACGTTAGTTTATTTTTATCAATTAGAATGCAAAGTGAATGAACAAGAGAAATGTAAATGCAATCAATATTAGATGTGACCACCCTGTGCCTTCATTCAGTTTGTGGATATAGACTTGCTCAGATCTTTCATTCTTTTCATGTAATCCCAGACAGACTCGATAATGCCGAGATCAGGCTTCTGTGGAGGGAACATATCATCAATTCCAGTTCTTCTTTATACTGAAGATACTTAAGTATCTAATGTTTGGGGTTGTCTTGTTTTAAAGGTAAAGGGTGGTCACACCAAATATGTATGGGATTTAGATTTATCATTTGTTCATTCACATTGCGTTTTATTAATTGATAAAAATAAACTATTAACACTTCCATTTTTTAAAGCATTCTTACTTTGCAGCATTTTTCCCTCACCTACCTAAGATATTATATATATATATATATATATATATATATATATATATATATATCTTCTAGCTTCGATATTGTTCTCTTTGTAACAGTTGACAATGTATTATGTTCTATTAGGTGAACAGATTAAGACGCCTGGTAGAGGCAGCTTTCCAGTGCTGGATGCCAATGAAGGTCTCCTATTGTAACACTTGCAGTGCGTCTCAGTGTTTATAGTTCTCAGGAGAAGAATGCATTGAAGGTGCTAATAATGTCTGCCTGAATGTAATCTATCTATTTGCCCTTTCATCATTGGCAAAATCATGTTTTAGACCTGAGCACCTCTAAGATTTCCTCTTTTTTTCTAAAGCCATCTTTTTTCTTATTAGCCCTGAAGCAAAATACCTGATAGTTTTAAATGTCACTTCTCCACTCGGTTCTCACTGATATATTTATATCAAGGAGAATGGCAGAGCACTCTTTACATGAGGAGTGTCTCCTGGGAATGTGCCTGAACCCAAGAGACAATCCAAGAAGTAAAACGGTTAATATAGTGTTTCTTTTTCACGTAATAAGAGGCAGCAGCTCTCATGCAGACAAAGAGGCAGAACTTGTAATTCGACTTGTCATTTTATTTAATTCTCTCCTTCATAATGGAAGTATTCCCTTCATCAATGAAATATGAAATTCTACACCAAAAATATTTGAGTGAGTACGTGTTCAGACAATGGTTTTAGAATCCATTCTGGTTGCTTTCTAAAGACGTTGTCCCCAGCAATCAGATCATCACTGTTGGTCTGGCTGATGTGAGGACCATATTATAACTGTCTGAAATGGGTCTATGGGTCATGCTGCTGTTCTCTCACACAATGATGAAGGATAGTTGGTGGGAATGGTGGTTGTGTTAGTGGGGCAAACTAACACTAGAGAAGTCCCATTTTGATTTTGCTGTAGTGCCTCCTATCTTGAATCAAGAGTGCAAAGAACTTGCAAAGAAATTGCACAATATAGAGAGTCGTGCTATCTAGGTCATGTACATGAAATTGTTATAAAAGGAGTAATTAAGAGGAACTTTTATAAAACACAAGATGTTCAGACAGTTAATATCTTAAGAAGTTAGACTGAGCAACCAAAACATATCTTGGCTCAATAATAATGCAAGGTGGACATTCAAAATTGATGTCAAGCACATTTAGTAATATGCAACCTAATATGAACTGGACTATGGTCTCTGTTATGTCAGTAAAAAATTGAGGGATTGTTCCAGAAATGACTGTCTAATATAAGTTATCTAAGGCCTGTTTCACACTTGCGTTGCTATTTTTCGATATCGAGATCTGGAAGAGGATCTCAATAACGGAAAAAAAAGTGTACGTTTAGTCCTCATGCACTCTGAATGGAATGCGGTCTGTTCAGAATGCCTTCCAACCCGTCAGCATTCCGTTTTGTGACCGGACACAAAACCACTACAAGCTGCGGTTTTGTGTCTGGTCATAAAAACGGGGAAAAACAGATCCGGCACTGAAAACAATGTAAGTCAATGGTGACAAATCTGTTTTAGATCCATCACTCATTTACTTTCAATGTATTCAGTGACAGATCTGTTTTATTTTTCCGTTTTGATTTCTCACAACAGCATCCTAACAGAACGGATGCCTGCTGATGTACAAAATCAAAACAGATCTGTTTAATTCCCGTATTGAGATCGTCTGCCAGATCTCAATACCGAAAGTAACAATACAAGTGTAAAAGTAGCCTAAGAAAGGTAAAGTCATGATTCCACAGTCAACACAGACATTGCCCACAGGTCCATGGTGTGGACTGGAATGGGCGCCATGTGCTGCCACACATGTGAAATCTATATGACTACAACCTATATTCTGTAATCTAGAATACTGAGAAGCATCAGCCCATCAGTCTATATGACACAAACCAATTTAGGAAAGATATAGTTAGCAGAGCTGTGTGCACAAAAGATGAATTTGCCATTTGGTACTATTCACATGAAAATAGGTGTATTTATGGTTTTCTAAAGGATTGCAGACAATATTTCAGTGTAGAAAAGAAAAGAAAACAGAGAGAGAACCTTTTTGTGGCAATCAGAGCACTATCGAAACAGGTGGAATTTATTTTGACCTGCATTGAATGTGAGGGCTGATTTGACCGAATCAGACCAGAATTGAATTTCAATAAACTCACTCTTCTACCATATCTACCATCTGCAAAATGCATACTGTACATAGCGCAGCTACAGAAGGTCCCATTCAAACGTTCATATGATTACAGTCAATCTCATAATTCTGCAGTCAGATTGCTTTTAATATCTTACAGTAATAAGTAGAAGTACCATAGTTTTGGTGCCAGTCCAAGGTAGGCTTCCAGCAGACATTATATGAGATATGACATACACACAAGCAGTAACAGAGCAGCATTCACCCTCTACAACAGTCAACTTTTAATCATACTGTAGCTCAAGCATGACTCCAGGAACTACACACAATTCTAAAAATCTATTGTTAAAAAGCACAAACCAGAGTATAAAACGGATTTTTAGAAAACACGTATTTTGACTGGAAAATGGAAAACTGGGAGGTGCAGATTTAAGAAAAATAAATACCATTTTGGAATTTAACATCTTAGAAAATCCTGATTAACACAGGATGTTTTTTTATATGTATAATTATCCCCATATGTGGGACATTTTTGAATTAAGTTTTGCTGCATATTTTCTATGTTTGTTTTATGCAATTATGGAAACAAATAACCGAATAAGTATTAATAAACCAAAAAACACACAAAGAAATACAACAAATTCTAAATAACAACAATAACAAGACTAGTAGACAAATCAGAAGAGTATCAATCACAATTTACTATGTAAAAATGACATATTTCTTCTATAATCTATTCTGTTGAATCTATATATATACAGAGGGGGGTCTTCAGACCTTCTCACTTTTTCATGTTTTGTTATGTTATGGCCTTGTGCTAAAATAAAAAAAAATCAAGTTATTCTCCATCATTCTGCCCTCAGTACCCCATTCTGGAAACAGAATGTTCAAAATGTTTGCTAATTCATTGAAAGAAAAAAAAGTTGCATTGACATAATTATTCAGACCCTTCACTAGTTGAAGCACCATTGGCTGCAATTACAGCCTCCAGGTTTTGATGCCACAAGGTTTGCACACCTGGATTAGGGAATTTTCCACCATTCTTCTCTGCAGATCCTCAAGCTTTGTCAGGTTGGATGGTAACTTTTTAGTGGACAGCCATTTTCAGGTCTCTCCAGAGATGTTCGATTGGGTTTAAGTCAGAGCTTTGGCTGGGCTACTCAATGCCACTATTATGTTGTCTTGGCTGTGTGCTTAGGATCATTGTCTTGTTGGAAGGTAAACCATTGGCCCAGTCTGAGGTCCAGAATACAATGGTTCAGGTTTTCATTAAAATATCTATGTACAGTGTTCCATTAAACTTTCCCTGGACCTTGACCAATCTCTCTGTCACAGCCTCTGAAAAACACCACCACAACATGATGCTGCCACCAGAATGCTTCACAGGGATGGTATTGGGCAGTGCATGGTTTCCTCCACTCCACGCATGACACTTGGAATTGAAGCCAAAAAGTTTAATCTTGGTTTCACAGTCTGAGAGTCCTTTAGGTGCTTTTTTTTGCAAACTCCAGGCTTTTACTGAGGAGAGGCATCTTTCTGGCCAGTCTGCCATAAAGCTCCGACTGGTGGAAGGCAGATTGGTGGATGGGTTCCTTGGGGCCATTGGGTTCTTGATCACCTCTCGTATCAAGGCCCTTTTTCCCTGATAACTTAGTTTGTTCGGGTGGCCAGCTATAGGAAGAGTCCTGATTGTTTCAGACTTCTTACATTTAAGAATTCTGGAGGTCATTGTGCTCTTGGGGGCTGTCAGTGCAGCAGAAAGTTGTGTACCCTTCTCTAAATCAGTGCCTTCACACAATCCTGTATCTGAACTGTATAGGAAGTTCTTTCTTCCTCGTGGCTTGGTTTTTGCTTTGATGCATTGTCAGCTGTAAGACCTTCTATAGAGTCAGTGTGTCTTTCCAAAACATATTCAAAGATAAACCTTTTTAAATAAACTTGCAAAAATTTCTAAAATTCTGTTTTCATTATGGAGTACTGAGTGCAAAATGGAAAAACCTGTTTTATTTTATTTTAGCACAAGGCCACAACTTAACAAAATGTTAAAAGCGTGAAAGGGTCTGAAGACTTTCTGAATACATTCTTTCTATCTTTCAATATATCCAGTATCTATCTATCTATTTTTCTGTCTAGCGGTTGGGGAGAATAAAGCGGTCCACCACTATTTCACCTCACTTGTAGTGTTGCCTCATTTACTGCTTTAGTATTCATTGGGTTAGAACCCACAGCCTGGAGGGATTGCACCCAATGTAATCATCTTTTTGACTTGTGCTGTTGTTATCTTGTCTATCTATCTATCTATCTACTCAAAAACGAGGCAGCACTCCAAACTGGTGTAAATGGGTGAGGACCCCCTTTATTCCACATAATTGTCCTGTGTATTAAATATATCAATCTATTTATCAATCTATTTATCTAACTAATATCTATCTATCTAATATCTATCTATTATGTATCTGTCTATTTATCTATCATCTATATATCTATCTATTATAATATCTATCTATTATCTATTTATCTATCTATCTATCTATCTATCTATCTATCTATCTATCATTAATTCATATAGAAAGGTGCAATTACACTGTTGCTTCTTTAGTATCCTCGCAAGTATGAAAAGCATAATTTTTAGACTTTAGTCAGTTATTTGAATCTAGAGTCACTGCTTATGAAAGTCTTGCCTTGGGGAGGAAGAAGAGAAAGTCATGTAACCTAATGCTGGTGGCAATGGCAGTAAAAGTTACAAATTAGCATTTAATGATGCACAGCACAAATTGTATATCTACATATGTTTCATCAATGCACCTATATAGAAGAAGGGAAGGCTGTGATCTATATCTTTTTCCTATCCTCAGACACATGCATGTAATTAGTGTTGATTTATTTAGATAAATAGCATATGTTTATCATGAGCTGCCATATCAGGTAACCTGTCCAACGTGTTATTTCAGTTAAAATTATAATGTTCTCTTTTCTTTGACATATTATATGTCACTTATCTTATGATGTGCAGTTCATGTTAGCTCATTTTGAAGGAAAAAAATGTGTAAGAGGCAAGTTAATAGAAGCCAGATGGCTGCTGTGATAAGATGGGGTGCTGGGAATATCTGTCTAGAGTGACCAGTGCTGAAGGGATGAATTCCCTGTCTGCACATCTTATTCAAGAACAGAGGACTGCACATAGGACAACAAGAGACTTACTGCAAAACCAACCACAGGAGCTCCGGTCAGTATGACCACAGCACAGCACAGCTGTGTAGCATTTATTTTGTAATGAAATAGAAACAAATGCAGCAAGATTTTACAGATGTAGAAGAGTGGAGTTTGTCATTAAGCATAACTTATCATGGTATGCCTGCTAAGTACTTTTCCATAGGACTTTCAGCACATCATTCTATGAAAGAGACACAATCACAAACAACAAAAGGTTCAAATGTTTTTTCTTCTTTTTGTGAACATCCCTTTTCAATAACAGTCAATTATACAAATGCAAAAAAAGAGCATAAAGAATACGTTATTTTTTTTATTGAAGCCTCTATATGTCTGTTGACCAGATGGAACTTTAAGACATGCTTTAATAAACAGTATTAAAACACAGCAATAAACTAAACATACCTTACACTGTACGGTAAACAATACAATAGTAACATATCCGTCCACAGCATTCTGGGTATCATCGCATCAACTTCACATCATGACATCATTTATTGACTTTGTCACGTATTTTCCGTACTTCAACATGATATCAAGATTAGAATCTTTGACCTGCTCAAGATCCAACTGATATTCTATGCTAGAAATTAAAACCTCTAAGTGGAGAATCTCTTATATGATATATGATATTCTACATGGACAGTGACTACTTACATTGCTATCCAGGTTATCATTCTGCCCAGAAATAATAACATTTCACACCTTTAAAAGTTGGTGTAATACTAATATACAGCAACGGTGACTAGTGTATAAAGTACAGTATATATATATATATATATATATATATACACAGCTAATGCATATGCAAGCATAGGATGTTTACACGCAAAGGACAGAAATCTCTATGCAGGCTCTCACAATCTCCTATCTATCTCCTATCTAAAATCTATCTATCTTCTATTATCTATCTATCTATCTATCTAATTGCAAAAAACGGACAGCACCTCATACAGGTGAGAGTCAGGTGCAAGCTACCTGCTGGCTAATTAAATACTAAACAAAAAATGTCAGCAGCACTAGATAAGCCATGACACATAAAATGAACATGAAATGAACATATGAAGAAGTAAAAAAGCATAACTGCTATGTAGTATATAAAGTGGAAGCTCTTAGCGCATATAAATGATCATAAATATGTCGGGCTCATCCACCAACGATCAAGGTGGCTTCCAATCGGGTCAGTGTTAGTGTAGGACTCATCCGATTGGAAGCCACCTTGATCGTTGGTGGATGAGCCCGACATATTTATGATCATTTATATGCGCTAAGAGCTTCCACTTTATATACTACATAGCAGTTATGCTTTTTTACTTCTTCATATGTTCATTTCATGTTCATTTTATGTGTCATGGCTTATCTAGTGCTGCTGCCATTTTTTGTTTAGTATCTATCTATCTATCTATCTATCTATCTATCTATCTATCTATCCTCTATTGTCTATCTATGTATCTATTTATCGTCTATCTATCTATCTATCTATCTATCTATCTATCTATCTATCTATCTATCTATCTTCTATTATCTATCTATCTATCTATCTATCTATCTATCTATCTATCTCTTATCTATCTATTTATCATCACATATCTATCTAGCTATTATTTATATATTGTCTATCTCACTATCTCATATCTATCTATTTATCATCACATATCCAATCTATCTATCTATCTATCTATCTATCTATCTATCTATCTATCTATCTATCATTGATCTATCTCATATCTATCATCACATATCTATCTAACTAATATTTATCTATCGTCTATCTCGCTATCTGTCTCTCTATTGTCTATCTATCTCATATCTATCTATCTATCTATCTATCTATTGATCAAATGATCTATCTAACCTATCTCTATTAATGTTTAATAAAGTATATAGCCATAGTGCTACAGTATGTAAGACAATATGCATTAACCGATACAAATGCATTTTCCAAATTTTCAATATCTCACCCTTTCAAATTAAAATGACAATACATTATACAATCAAAAATCCTCTCTAAAAGAAAAGCCAGTATATGGAAGTCACAGTGAGACAAAAATATATGAAGCCAAAATGAAATATTACCTGACCAAGGCTCTTCCCTTTCTTGTGGGAAATTCCATGCTGGAAGCTTAAAGACCTGTTGGTGGCCAGAACAGGAGTCTGTCCCACTATAATGGACTTGATGGAGTTGACCTTGGATCTGGAGGTGTCTAGTTGGGTACTCTCAACCACCAGAACTACAGCTAGTAGAGGCAGTAGACAGCAAGACTCCCCATTCCACCCCAGGAAAACCATGTTCATCCTTCAGCACTGAGTGGAAGTGAAGGGAAGAACTATGACACAATTCTCCAAATGTCTGAAACAGAAGGCACTTCAGGATCTGCTCTCTCTAGTTTACAATCACACCCAATAACTTTAAACAGTTACTGGGGAAACTGCACATCTGGTTGTTTGAATACATGGGAGTGGAAAATGCAATGTATGCACTGAAAGTCATCAGCATTCAATAAACCTCCTGAATAGAATTAGGATGTACAGTGAATGAGGTCTTATTATTAGTCTTCAGTTGTATTAGCTATTAGTGTCCATGAAAAGAGGGGCTGCAGCTCAGACTTTGATTGTCCTCCCAGTGAGGTCCAGCAGCATCCTTAGACAGGGATCCAGGTGAGCAGCTGTAGGGCTGGGATGCTGCAGGAACACTTCTCCAGTCCCATGCACAGAGAGCCAGGCTGCCTGTCCAGCAGTGAGCTAGCAGTGATTTACAGAACCTGATCACTGTGTAACACCCATACAAACATTCCTTGCGATTCTGACTCTTTCTGGCTTCCCCTTTCTCTTTGGTCTTTAATGACCTCAGCTCCTTTCTTTTTATAGGTTTCCACAATGAGTTTCTTTCCCCCGCCCACATCCAGGAGTGACAAAGCATGAAACTGATCCCCCAGCTACTTTTAACATTTGGAAGGAAGACGTGAGAGGGAGAGATGCCCTCCTGAGAAGTTTATCCACATGCTTCTTACAAGACTGCATCCTGGAGTGCAAAGGCTCACCTCTCGTTCCTTGTCCTCTATGCACAAGACATTAGAAGACCCACATTACACTGAGGCACATCATATTGTTCTGTCTTTCCTGCCCTACTAGCAATTACTGTGCAGCTGTTCCACAGGAAATATTTCCTTTCTTTTCTGTCCTTCTGAATGTCAGACATCCCTCATATACAAGCATTCCATGTGGGATGGCCGGGGCTTGATGCTGTATGTTTCTAATATAGAATTCTGTGTAATAGCGTTATGGTAAATATATTCTACCATATGGTTAGCAAATCAAAGCATAGCCCCCAATAAATATATGGGCATGGTCCCAGCTCCCACAGATTGGTAATTGGGTGCAGGTATACAGGCATTTATATTCTCTGATTTCTGTCTGTTTTACATGAGTGCTTGATAAATGTTACATCAGATCAGCTTTCTTTGAGCTGCAGTACATGGCTGAAGGTGTTAACGGCAGAGTTCTCAGACTGTAATATGCAAAGTTATAGCATCTTCCAATAGAGCTGTGATTACTGCCAACCCTTGTGCATGTATTACAGTGCCAAATAACACCTATGGGAGTTATAGCTGGGTTTATGTTAGAAAGATGAAAATGTGAACAGAACTTTCTAACATACTTTGTGTTATTTCTCACCTTTTACTAGAAAATTCAGTAATGATATACACCAAATTGCTGTTTTTAACATTCCCCTCACTAAAAAAAATAAATTAAAGTTATGGATGTGACAACATAAAAATGATATTCTTTTCCATAAAACATGCTAAATCAGAGAGATCTTATTGATCCAAAGGAAGATAAAACCCATAAGGTATGAGACAATCAGTATCTATAATTTTACATGAATGCCAAACAAGGGAGCATGTCATTTGATTTAAATATTCTGCCGATTGTATGGTCCCGAGGCAACCAATGTAATGTTAAAATATTGTAACTGGAGACCATAACTCTATAAGAAAACTAGTAATTTGTTCTAAAGCCCTCAAAAATGTCAACCCAAACTAAGAAAAGATTAAGATTAAAGAAAAATAGGAACACAACTAATACAGATAATGAAAGTCTTTACATACCGTATAACAAAATGTAGATCACCTTCTAAGTAGACATCAGGATCCTGTAAAGTACACACAGTGTAGCACAGTATAGAACATACAGTTGTGCGCATACAGTAGAGAGGCACTACTAGACAGCCATGCAGTAATATTGTTTTGCCACATAAGTATCCATGCTGATTAGTTAGATCTTCGTGCCAATCACATGTGCCTCAGATCAGAAATGTCTCCAGCCTTGTATGTTGAACTTTGATGGCCGAATCAAAGTTCCACTTTTGATTTGGTCATAAATCAGTTTAGGTCCCAGAGAAACATAGAATAGGAGAAGCCAAACTAAAATGTCTTAAGAAGTGCCCATACATGTTATTATTCTAGTGACAGTTAAAAGCATTTTAACCCCTTATTGTTGTAAAAAAAAAAAAAAAACATTTTTATCTATATTTTTATTCCGTCGGCCAAAAGCTATGAACTTTTTAAATTTTTCCACTCACAGCCATAAGAGGGCATGGTTTGCAGGACAAGTTGTACTTTCTTGCAGGATAACTTGTACTTTCTAATGACACCATTTAATATTTCATATGATGTAGTGGGAAGCTGGAAAAAAATTCAAATGTGGTAGAATTGGAAAAAAGGTAATTTCTTCAGTGTTTGATGGGTCTCATTATTAAGGCGTTCACAACTTGCCTATTCTATGGGTCAGTATGATCACAGTGATACTAAATGTATACACTTTTTATGTTTTAATACTTCAAAAGTATTGTGACCGTTTTATATTTTTATATAGTGAGCTGTGTGATAACTCTTTTTGCAGGGCAAGTTTTACTTTTCATTGATATCATTTTGGAGCAAGCAAGACTTTTTGATCAATTTTTATTCATTTTTTTGGGGGTGAGGAGAAGCATTGGATACCCCTGGAAGAGGCAGTAGTGAAACCCTAGTTGGGTAGTTTTCCATCTGGGAGTTATTTTATTGTGATGTGCCATTTTTAACTTTAGCTTTTGTTAGTATAATAAATTCTGTGTGTTTGGAAAAAATTGCTGCGGCACTTCACTATTCTGGGTTGTCGTCCCTGAGATTTTTTAAGACATCTTTAGCAGCAGTGATGGAACTACAAATAACAATATCACCTCAAGGTTTTGAAAGTTGCCTGAAGATACCAGCATGTGAGACTTTTTTTTAAACCAGAATATCTGTAATTGTTTTTGCTGTAATATCGATGAAATGCAGACCCGTTCTTAACTATTTGACAGATCAACCTGAGTTATCTTATACAGTAGCCTTTCTATGCATTGTGAACACAGGAATATGAAATTACAGGGAGAATAGCAGAGCTACATCCAGGAACAGCTGTGATATAGTATATACCTGCGAATATCACGTTTTTTTGCCAGGTTCTAAGCCTGATAAAATCAGAACAGCCACTGCATTATACTCCATTTCCTACAGCTGGTGATACATGAAGCTGTGAGACTGGAGGAACTGCCACCACAGCCCAGGGAGGCATCATGCCCCAAACAGGCTAAGGGCTCATGCACATGACCGTATGTATTTTACGGTCCGCAAAAAACGGATCCGCAAAAAATGCAGATGAGGCCCGTGTGCATTCCCTATTTTGCATAATGGAACTGCTGGCCCCTAATAGAACAGTACTATCCCTGTCCGTTATGCAGACAATAGTAGGACATGTTCTATTTTTTGTGGAACGGAAATACAGACTTACATAAACGGAATGCACATGGAGTAACTTAAAATTAATGGTTCCGCATACAGTCTGCAAAAAAAAAACTAACGGACACGGAACGTTCATGTTTATGAGTCCTAAAATCTGTTCTGAAAGAACAAGAGTGTTATAAGTAAGTACCGGAAATTATCCCTTTAGTAATTATATTTAACTTACCTTATCGGGCTTACATGTACAACACACAGGGGAAGTATAGGTACGAAGTAATAATGTTGCAGGCACAGAAGCTGTACCAGTGCTTTCCCCAACAGAAAGCCAATAGTTCATGTTAATAATCAAGACTGAGGATAGCTTCTTTCTTATACATTTAATCATGTAAATGCTGTGATTAGCAGCAACTGTGACATCTAATAGAGCTTCATGAAGGGGAGCTTAATGAACTACATACAAAGCATTTGGAAAGTCTTTAGACCCTTTCACATTTTTTCATGTTGTTGCCATGTGCTAAAATTTGCTAAAATAAATAAAATTTCATGTTTTCCCTATATCATTCTGCACTGAATACCCCATAATGACAAAGTGAAAAAGAATGTTAGAAATCTTCATAAGTAGAGATGAGCGAATCTATTCACCGCTTCGTAGATTAGTATCGAATCCTCCATTTTTCCTACTCCGAAGCAAATCCGTATTTATTCAAATTCGCTTCGTATTATTCGTAATTGTTCTTAAAATTTTGAACGCTAACGCTACGTATGCTACTACGCATTCTTCTTGCCGCCCCCCCCGGCCCCCCGAAGCAGGAAAATGTCGATACACCCCCTCAAGAGCGGGAAAAAACAGCCCTGCCCACCGGGAACTAACTATTTGCACGTATAGGGAGTAAAGACTCCTCCCTCATTACTCCACCCTCCTCTCCATGTCAAGCCAGCGGTCAACAAGATACTACAGCATGGCGAAGCAACTGCGACCAAAGTGGGGAGAGATGGTGTTTGGTAGCGAGTTACCCAAACCACCGTCCAGTTCAGAACACATCAGAGAGTCATAATTGGCCAAGAGAATCCCACCGGCTCCTGACTTGATGTTTGCGGTGCCGGCTGGTGCAGTGGAGGCGGCTGAAGCGTCCACTCTGCTGCCCAGGAGAACAACAACAACACCTTCCATGTGGCAGAATCCCATTGTGTCTGAATCAGTGACGGCCTACGCCCAGACCCTATGGGACTACAAGAATGCGGTGGAGGACTGGGTCATCCAAGTACTGACCATCCGAGGCTGGGAGACCTACACTGGAGCGGCGTAAGGGAACCATCCTATGGTTTTCAGTGGAGCGAGGCTGTGGCTTCCTTGTGGACGATGAGGACGGCAAGGACTACTTTGTGGGCCACAGGTCAGTGAAACGGCCGTACCTGCCCCAACCCCATCACAGCCTGTACATGGCGGATCAGGTGGAATATACCCCCATGGCATCCCTGAAAGGTCCCTTTGCTACCGGGGGTTACCTTATTATCTAAGCCCCTGGTACCTGCATCAGCAACACCAGAAGTTGGGCCGGAGGAACCACCAGGCGAAGGACGCGTGCACTGCCTACAGGAGTCACCAGATGGCACCCTCCATTTCAGGGAGAAGCTACAGCCGAAGCCTCTGATCCCTGGATTGTCACCACCACCACCATCACAGTCCTTTAAGCTGGGTCAGCTGATGACATCATCGTTTACTTTCCAGTCCACGGTGATCCAGTACCAACTACCCTGGAAAATGAAGTCAGCAGCAGCCAGGGGATCTGGTGGTTCTTCCCTGGGTGCAACCTTGCCTGAACCGCTGCAGCCAGAAGTCCTTACCCCTGCTGTCCCGGCAGGAGTATCCGGAAAAGTGAAGGCGCAAGTAGCTGCAGCGCTCACCAGTGTGACCACCACCCGGACCCGGTCAAGTCTGACTTCTGGCAGAAGAGAGCAGTAGAGCTCCACCACAGCAGCCAGCTTGGCCTACAGGAGGCAGGAGCGTCCTCTGATGTCATTCAGTAGCAGTTCCAGCGAGGAGGACTTCAGGTCCCTCATCTGAGGAACCCTTCTACTGGCTGTCAGTCTGTCTGATTTAAAGTACACCTCTGGAGGACCTATGGGAGTCACAACATAGACTGCACCTGACGGGTGAGAGCTAGTTGGCACTTTTTAGTTTATGTTGTTTTTATTGCCCCCTGTTTGACTCTCACCCAGATGGACATGGCTTCTCAGGACTCCCCCCGTTCTGCAGAAAATTCCAAGTTGCGCCTAAGCGTGCCTATTTTCCTTTTTCCCCCCTTCTCAGGTTATTTGGGAGCCCCCTTTGCAAAAAGGGTTCTCTGTTTGCTGCTATTTTATATTATCCATGTGGATTACACGTTACCTGTTTGGATTACAAAATTACCTCACGTGGATTACAATTGAATTTTGGACTGTGTTCCAGTGTTTTATGCCAAGCAGCCATAAGGAGAGACTCAAACGTATATCTGAGCCTATTATGCTTGCAAATGTGAAATTGATTGCACTAAAATATTTGCACAATTATGCCTTGGCTGTATTTTAGCATAGCAATAATGTTTTTACAGGTTCGGCAACGTTCGAGAACTTTAGCCCATTGTGTGTATTCTTTTTCAGGTACTGCAATGTGTCCTATTATGCACTTATTGTATGGTGTTTTTAGTAAATTATGCACTTAGCCGGATAGCCTACAGTGAGCACCTTACTTTTCTACATCATATGGACTGCACGCCGCGGCCTAGCCTCGTGTGTGCGTATGACGCAATCGCGAGTCAATAGTATGCTAAGGATTCATACGCACTTTGTACGCTAATGCTTACACATTCAGTTCAGTAGCGTACTTTTAGCAACGCTTAGACTGTAAGTTCGTAACTTGTGCAGTAATGTTCGCAAAACAACAATTATTTTTTAACGCAAATTCGACCAAATAAATTCGTGTTAAGAACAAATCTTGTCATAAATTTGTCGATTATTTGCCGAAGCAAATTTTTGATGATTCGCTCATCTCTATTCATAAGTATTCAGACCCTTTACTCAGGATGTAGATGAAGCACATTTGGTAGAGATTATAGCCTCTGGTTTCTTTGGTTTGATGCCACAAAGTTTGCACAACTGGATTTAGGAATTTTCTGCCATTGTTCTATGTAGATCCACTCGACCTCTGTCAGGTTGGATGGGGACTAGTATTGAGCGAATTAAAGTTAACAAAGTGGAATTCAATCCGAATTTCAGGAAAAATTTGATTCACTACAAATCCGAATTTCTTGGTACTTTGTGATAACGAGTAAATTTTTCATGAAATGGCGTTAAAAAAAATGCATACTCAACTTATCCATCTGATCATGGAAAGGCTGTTGCAGCCATCTTGATTAAAGAAAGCGCGCCAATTCTTGGGCAGGTGTGTTGACGTCATCACTAGTATTGAATAAATCATTGTTCGAATGCTAGATCTGATGTCGATTCATTCAAAACTTTGTTTGAATGCTGTACGGAGGTTTGTCTCTGTACAGCATTCACATGTATGGGCTAAGACGAGGCAAATTCGTTATCACTGAAGTCTTGAGGGACTCCGGTGAATAACTTTAGGATTTGATTTTTAAACTTTAAAATTATTTTAAAACAGGTACCAGCTGGTATCGATATCAACTTCGGATCCATGTTTTAAAATGGTTTAAAAGTTTAAAAATCGATGGCCACAACTGCCTCTCCGGAATCAAATGGATGAGATGAGTATGTGTTTTTCTGTTTTAACTTCTGATTAACCCCCTGATCGGCTGAATGTGACTCTTAGAATCCGAAATCATCATTGAACGCATCATCTGAGGGGTTAATTGATGGGGGTGGCTTTATCACTATTTAAAAAAAAAAAATCACTAATGAGAACCATAAGTGGACAGCCATTTTAAGGTCTTTCCAGTGACAGGTTCAAGTCAAGGCTCTGGCTGGGCCACTCAAGAGTTGTCCCTAAGCCCCTCCTGTGTTGTCTTGGCTGTGGGTTTAGGGTCATTGTCTTGTTGGAAGGTAAACCTTCTGCTCTGTCTTAAGTCCGGAGCATTCTGGATCAGGTTTTCATTAAGAATATCTTTGTACTTTGTTCCATTCAGCTTTGCCTCAACCCTGCCAAGTCTTCCCATACCAGCCACTGAAAAACACCCCCACAGCATGATGCTGCCACTACCACACTTCACTGTAGGGATGGTACTGGACAGGTGACAAGCAGTGTTTGGTTTCCTCCAAATATGACGCTTAAAATTTAGGTCAATAAGTTCAAACTTGGCTTCATTAGACCAGAGAATCTTGTTTCTCACAGTCTGAGAGTCCTTTAGGTGCTTTTCTGAAAACACCAGTTGGGCGTTCATGTGTCTTTTACTAAAGATAGGCTTCTTTCTGACCACTCTGCCATAAAGCCCAGATTAGTGGAGTGCGTCCTTTTCTGAAGTTTCTCTTATCTGCACACAGACAGCTCAAGGAAGAGATCAGGTTGTTCCAAACTTTTTCCATTTAAGAATTATGGAGGCCACTGTGCTTTGCAAACTTTCAGTGCAGCAGAATTTTTTTGTACCCTCCTCCAGATGTGTGTCTCCACACAATCCTGTCTCTGAGCTCCACAGGCAGTTCTTTCCTCCTCATGGCTTGGTTTTGGCTCTTTTATGCATTGTCAGCTGTGAGACATTGTATAGACAGGAGTGTATCTTCTCAAATCATGACCAATCAACTGAATTTACTACAGGTGGACTCCAATCAGGGTGTTGAAACATCTCAAAGATGATTAAGAGAAATGGGAGTCCCCCAGAGATAAATTTCAAATGTCATAGCAGAGGGTCTGAATACTTATGTCCATGCAACATTTTTGTTTTCTTACATTTATTTTAAATACATTTTCAAAAAAACTCTAAAAATCACTTTGTTCATTTGGGCTGAGTTCACACTTGAGTTATTTGTTCAGTTATTTCCATCAGTTATTGTGAGCCAAAACCAGTAGTGAAGCCTACACAGAGATAAGGTGTAATGGAAATATATTCACCAGTTCTGTGTTCACTGATGGAAATTACTGACTAAATAACTGAAGTGTGAACTTAGGCTAACAGACTGGACATCATCACTTTAAAGGGGTTGTGTCACAAAACATATTTTACATTTTTTCAAACCAGCACCTGGATTTGAATACTTTTGTAATTGCATGTAATTAAAAATTTAGTATAGCCACTGAGTTATTCAATAAAATGTATCTGTATAGCGCCACCTGCTGTTTGTTCTTTTCCTTAGTTTTTGTCCATCTCACAGAACTAGTCGAATGTGATCAGTTTAAATCCTCAACTGCCACCAGAAGTTAAAAGCTGTGCCAGTTACAGGGAGAGAGCTGTAGCAGAAAGGACACGTTCAACCCCTGAGCTTTCAGCCTGACGATAATCTAGCAGAACAATTGGAGCAGTAAATGTGGAGATCTGGTTCCATGCGAGGTACAGGACTGGTTCTAGCTTTATTAGAAAAGTATTGTTATGCTCAATATGGTGTCTGATTGAAGTTTTACATCAATCATGGCATAACCCACATCACAATGGAGAAGGAACGGGGGAAGTAGGGGAGAGTGCCCCTCATGAATACATTGTTTGGCACAACATTTTTATTGCCTTCCTCTACCCCGTTGAATAAATATGCTTATCATGTAGTTGCCGCTCCTCAGTCATTCACTGGCCTCTGCTTCCTTGTCCCTCTTGAAAATGCTATATGATGCTGTAGCTTATCACTGTCCATAGCTGTGGCAAGTGATTGCCTGGGGAGTCACTTTTCCATGTCAAGAAGAACTGGGAAGTAGAGACTGGTGGGGGACCTAGGAAGTGTTGGAACAGAAGCAACAAGGGATCAGTGAGGCATTACTTTCTTTTATGTTTTAAAGCATGCTGAGACTTTTTTGTTTTGTTTTGTTGTTTTTTTTTCAGAAAGAAAACGGTTACTGGCTGTACAATCCCATTAAAAGCACACTGCCTACCCTATTGGAATATTATGAATTACTAGCAGAAAGACCCGGCTTCGCCTGGGTATATTTCATCTATTTCATTTAATGTTTCTGTGTTTTTGCAGAGAGAAAGTCAATGCAGCTGACAGGAGGTGATTTTTACCTTCATTTTTTCAATCCCTATTGGCTGCGGAGTGGGAGGGGGTGTGGTTTAATGGGACACGGGGGGGGGGGTTAAGTCCTTCATTTCAGGGTGGCCTGAATTATAGGTTAATGCCATGGTAATTTGAAGAATCACAATGGGTAGCAGTGGAAGAAAACATTGCTTTGTGTGGGTATATTTAATCTATTTCATTTAATGTTTCTGTGTGTCGTTGCAGAGAGAAAGTCATCCTCCCTCCCATCCCTGCAGCTGACAGATGTTGATTTTTACCTTCAATTGTTCAATCTCCATTGGCTGCGGAGTGGGAGGGGTCATGGCCTGACTGAGTCGGGGGCGTGACATTGAAAGACCTAGGGTAGGGTTTTAAGTCCTTCTTTTGATGGTGGCCAGAATTACAGGTCGACGCCATGGTAATTTATGAGGACACGCCATGGGTAACAATGGAAGAAAACATTGCTTTGCACGGGTATATTTAATCTATTTCATTTAATGTTTCTGTATGTTGTTGCAGAAAGAAATCCAACCTCCCTCCCGCCCCTGCAGCTGACAGAAGTTGATTTTTACCTTCATTTTTTCAATCCCCATTGGCTGCGGAGTGGGATGGGGCGTGGCCTGACAGAGTCGGAGCGTGGTTTCGCGAGATCTGGGGCGGGGGTCAGAGTGGCATGAATTACAGGTCGATGACATGGTAATTTATGGGGACCCGCAATGGGTAGCAGTGGAAAAAAACATCTTTTATTAGTACTGAATGGTCGTAGTCTAAAATTAGTCAATTTCATCTACGATTTTTGTGTGTCATTGCAGAGAGAAATTCACGCTCCCACCCCTGCAGCTGATTTTTTTCAATCCCCGTTGCCTGCGGAGTGGGAGGGGGCATGGCCTGGCAGAGTTGGGGGTGTGGATTATCAAGATGCTTCGAACGGTTGTAGTCTGAAATTAGTCTATTTCATCTAAAATTTTGTGTGTCATTGCAGAGAGAAATTCACCCTCCCACCCCTGCAGATGACAGAAGTTTATTTTTCCCTTCATTTTTTCAATCCCTGTTGGCTGCGGAGTAGGAGGGGGCGTGACCTGACACAGTTGGGGGCGTGGCTTAACAAAGCGCTTCGCATAGGTGATTTAATCTATTTCATTTAATGTTTCTGTGTGTCGTTGCAGAATGGCTGCAGAGTGAGAGGGGGAGTGGTCTGACAGAGTTGGGGGCGTGACTTAGCAAGACGATTCGAACAGTTGTAGTCTATAATTAGTCTTTTATCTAAAATTTTTGTGTGTCGTTGCAGAGAGAAATTCACCCTCCCACCCCTGCAGCAAACAGAAGTTTATTTTTACCTTTATTTTTTCAATCCCCATTGGCTGCGGAGTGGGAGGGGGCGTAACCTGACAGAGTCGGGGGCGTGGATTAGCAAGACGCTTCACATGGGTGTATTTAATCTATTTCATTTAATGTTTCTGTGTGTCGTTGCAGAAAGAAAGTCAACCTCCCACCCATCCCTGCAGCTGACAGAAGTTGATTTTTACCTTTATTTTTTCAATCCCTGTTGGCTGCGGAGTGGGAGGGGGCGTGGCCTTACAGAGTCGGGGCGTGGCTTAGCAAAGCGCTTCGCATAGGTGCATTTAATCTATTTCATTTAATGTTTCTGTGTGTCGTTGCAGAATGGCTGCGGAGTGAGAGGGGGCGTGGCCTGACAGAGACGGGGCGTGGCTTAGCAAAAGGCTTCGAACGGTTGTAGTCTATAATTAGTCTATTTCATCTAAAATTTTTGTGTGTCGTTGCAGAGAGAAATTCACCCTCCCACCCCTGCAGCAAACAGAAGTTTATTTTTACCTTCATTTTTTCAATTCCCGTTGGCTGCGGAGTGGGAGGGGGCGTGACCTGACAGAGTCGGGGGCGTGGATTAGCAAGACGCTTCGCATGGGTGGATTTAATCTATTTTATTTAATGTTTGTGTGTGTTGTTGCAGAAAGAAAGTCAACCTCCCACCCATCCCTGCAGCTGACAGAAGTTGATTTTTACCTTTATTTTTTCAATCTCTGTTGGCTGCGGAGTGAAAGGGGGTGCGGCCTGACAGAGTTGGGGGTGTGGCTTAGTGAGACCTGGGGCGGGGGTTTTAAGTACTTCTTTTAGGGTGGCCTGAATTAAAGGTCAATACCATGCTTATTTATGAGCCCACGCAATAGGCAGCAGTGGAGGAAAACATCTTTTATTACTACTGAACTGTAGTAATAGAAAAAAACATAAGTTATATTTATGGTAACCGGAATACCTTTAACAGTGTCAGTAAATAGAAATAGATGAGATCCTCAGCTGCTGATAATTACCTGGTTGTTATGGAAACCTGCCCTCCCTGTGTGGCTTTGCAGAGAATGGCAGTTGGAGTTTAAAACCAAAGCTCCCAGTTGTAATGTTGGCTAATGGAGATCATATTTTGGGAATATCTCGGGAACGGTACGTCCTAGAGAGATGAGACCTGGTCTAAAACCTTCCCGGACACCTGATGTACCTGTACCTGTGGTGAAAATCGGTCCAGTAGTTTGGTCGCGCATAGAGAACAGACAGACAGACAGAAATTCATTTTTATATTATTAAGAGATTAGCATGACCTAATAAACCAAATGTAGACAAATGGCTACAATCAAGGCATTTTACTATCATTTTGGCTATTTCTACTCTGTAAGAATTGAACGAAGTTATATATATTATATAACATCATGAATAATGGTAAAGGCTTGTGCTGCTACTTAAGATTATGTAGTATAAAATGTTTGTTTTCTAGCAATAGCTCTCTATTATATATCCTGGCATCATAATTTAAGATATAAACCTATTTCTAATCATATGTGGGAAGTTGTTTGTGATAACTGTTTAGATTTACTCCTCTTTACGCATGGGAACAAGAAGCACATGTTCTCTAACTTCACATCTGATCGTCTACAGCATACTTTTTTTTCCAGTGTTCCAGCATAATAAAAGTTGGCTTTTGAAATACAGTAACTTAAATCTTGTTAAAATAAACTGCAAAATTCTCCACTTTTTTCTATTTATAGACTGTTGGGCAGATATACGAAAACTTGCATTACTAATCAGTGTAGGCCTTGTAATAGATTTGTTGCATATCCAGGCAATCATGCACCAGAAATTAAAGTCAAACCATTTACGTTATGAGCTGGCATAGAGTTGAACTATGATTTACACCATAGTAAATCTCTCTTGCCGTGGGAATCAAGGCTCCTATCATTAAGCCCTGCTTACTTTTGAAAAGTGCTGACACAAGTTAAAAGTCCTGAATTATGGCGTAAAGATGGAGTGCATCATAATTTGCACGCAGTGGCATAACTACAACTGACTGGGCCCCACAGCAAATTTTTGAACGGGGCCCCCCCCTTCCAGCAACTTCTTTGCAACCCCCACTCCTGTGGTTAGTCAAGATTGAGTTCTCAGACAAGGCACGACAGTAGAGGGGTCCCTGAAAATAAAATCTTTTAGTCTTCCTCCTGAGGGGGCCCCTTGGGGGTCTGGGCCCCAAAGCAGCTGCTTCCCCTGCTTCCCCTATAGCTACGCCCCTGTTTGCACATTTTTTACACCACAATAGTGGCATAAAACATTTGATAAATGCCCCAGATGGCATTTCATTTGATCTATGTTACCCCAGCTTTACTCTTTCCAACAAGAGGACATTTATTATATGTACATGAAAGTGTAATATGTAACTTTTTGTAGTTGGGAGGGATATAAAGGGGAAAAAAAAACCTTAACAACCAGACCTGTTTGGGTCTTAACCCAGGCCATAACTTTTTTTTTTGCCATTCACACAAGTGCTTTTTGCAGGATGAGTTGTATTTTTCGGTTTCAAATAATATTTATTAAGTTGATTGCGAGAAGCAAAAAGAAATGCATACAAAAAGTATACATATATAAACTAGATATGTAAAACATTTTACAATTGCAATGTAATGGTGAACATATTAAGAAAATAGTGTCAAACAATAAAATTGAACAATCCTTGCATAGTGTGGACTCATTTCTAATTACGAACTGTTTCAAAAAATCCGGATCTAGTAAAGAAGGCGTAGCCTTCTGGACCCCCCGGTCAGGAAGGGGAAGAGAAATGGAGGGGACAGGGGTATGTGGAAGGCCTCCCAGTGCCTAAGGCTAGGGCTACACGACGACAGTTGTCGCGCGACTTCTTGTCGCACCAAAGTCGCGCGACAATTTTTATAATGGAAGTCTATGGTGTCGCACTGCGACATGCGACATGCTGCGACTGCGACACGACAGTCGCAAAAAATCCATCTTGGATGGATTTTTCTGCGACTGTCGCATCGCAGTCGCAGCATGTCGCATGTCGCAGTGCGACACCATAGACTTCCAGTATAAAAATTGTCGTGCGGCTTTGGTGCGACATCAATGTCGCGCAACAACTGTCGTCGCGTAGTTGTGCACTATGTGTCGCGCGACTTATTGTCTATCCTTTAGAGGTATAGAAAGTATTGCAAATTAGGGGATTTAGAACAGTTTAACCAGGGGTTCCATATCTGAAAATAACGTTCCCTCGCATCTGTTAATGTAGCATTTAATTTTTCGTATAAGGCTATTCGATTCACTCGAATGAATCCTGGCAGACATCAATATATATTGAAGTAGTTTATAAGTGGTATTATTGAATGCTGGTGGTTTAAGGCCCAGAAGATATACCGGGGATGATAAGGGGAGATCCTTACCAAATACCTCAAATAGCCCTCTTTTCATGTTGGTCCAAAACCGACGTATCACAGGAAAGGTCCACCATATATGAAGAGTGGTTCCTGAATCCTGACAACCTCTGAAACATAAGGGAGAGACATTGGGGTATATGAGGTGTAGCCTGGAGGGTACTAAGTAGACCCTATGGAGAATCTTTAGAGATGTTTCCATAAGGGTAACCTGCCAGCTTTCTTTACTGATTGTCGTACAACAATCGGACCATTGTTCTGATGTAAGGGTTTCCCCTAAATCCACTTCCCAGCCATGCATGAAAACCAATTTAGCGTCAGAAGGTGGCGAATTCAGGGTGGCATAAATAGAGGAGAGGATACCTTTCTCCAAGGCTCTATATTTGCAAAGCCGTTCAAACGTAGTGAATTCTATCACGCTGTGTGTCGGTATTAGAGAGGTTAAAAAGTGAAAGACCTGAGAAACCCTGAAGAATTCAGAAGGCGGAGGCGCAAAGGTAGAAATAAAGTATGCTCTGGACATAAGCTTAGTGCAGAGTATAAAGTCACCCACATAACGAAGTCTAGTATGCTTCCACCAGACAAAAGCAGTCAATGGTAAGCCTGGGGGAAATAGGGGGTTGCCAAATAGAGGAAGCATAGGGGAGACGTGGCTTTGTAATTTGTATTTAAACCGGACTTTCCTCCAAAGTTGTAACATAAGGTAGGGGATTTTAGCAGCCGGATTAATTGATCTCAGAGGGATATCGGGTGACCATATAAATGCTAAAGGGGATATTGGTTGTAATAAGTCGGACTCCAGAGTAACCCATTGCGGCGGAGTAGAAAAGGCATGAAAAGCTACTAATTGCGTCAGTCGGGCCGCCAAATAATACTTATTGAGATGAGGGACTGAAAGTCCACCCACCCTTTTGTGCAAGTGCATTATACGTCTAGCAATGCGTGGTCTCTTATACGCCCATATGAAGCGAAAAATCTCAGTCTGTAGGGATTTCAAAGCTGATCCCGTGACTGGTGTGGGAAGACAGCGAAATAAGTATAGTATCCGTGATAAGGTTACCATTTTTACAGTATGTACTCGTCCTATCCATGAGAGGGCGGGGGTATTCCAATTTACTAAATCCTGATGAAGTTTTGGTATGAGATGGGCATAATTCCATTTGAAGGTCGAATCAAGGGTTTTTGGCAGATTAATCCCTAAATAAGGGAGGTAATTATCTCTACTTTTAAAGCCAAAGTTGATCGAGATCAGCTCTCTAATATTCGAAGGTGTGTTGCAATGCAGGATCTCTGACTTTGTGGCATTGATCCGAAGGCCAGAATAACCACTAAATGTGTCCAAACTAGAGATGAGCGAATCATTCAAAAAATTATTCGCCGAACATTTGCCGAACTTTTCCTAAAATTCGTATATTCGACGAATAGATTTGTTGTATTTGCGTACAAAATATACGTTATTATGTGCTATTAGCGAACATTCGCTCACTAATAACGAACGTTCATTTACAAAATGTACGCAACTTCTTAGAAGACGTACGCATGAGCGTACAAATAGCTTACGAATCTTAGCGTACTATTGTCTAAGCGATTAGGTAATACGCAGGCACGTACGAGGAGACGCCGCGGCGTGCACTCCTCAGAGGCAGAGCGAATATTCGAGACATATATATGGTAAATAGTGCAAATACATTATTATAAGTATAATATAAACATTTTAAATATCACCTACCTAGTATCCTCACGGACACGTTTAAAGGGGTATTCTCATCTTAGACAATGGGGGCATATCGCTAGGATATGCCCCCATTGTCTTATAGGTGCGGGTCCCACCGCACCTATAACGCGGGGCAACAAAACTAAAAACAAGGGCCAACTAGTGCCCACCCTTCAGGATAAGTCCATGTTGTGGCTCCCATAAAAACTGCAGGAATTACTTAAAGGCCAGCAGGTCCTCCTCACTGCTGCTGGAGCTAAAGGACATGAGAGGGCGCTCCTGCCTCATCATGAAAGCGGCCCTGGCTGTGGCAGCAGACCCCACCGACCTCTCAAGGATGGTCTTCTTGGTGACTGGGCTGTCACACTGGCAAAGGCGGTGGTAACTTGGGCCCTGCCCACGACTCTGTAGTGGCCAGATCCTCCTGCCGGCATACCAGGTGACAGAAAATCTCCGGCTATACATGAAGGATCGGTGGTATCGGTGGCGGTGGCGGCAAATCAGGAATCAGGGGTTCCAGCTGATCCTGACCTTGGGATTTGTCTTCAGATCTCAAGGTCTCAAGGTCACAAGCCTCTTTTGCGGCCTGGGCCTCCTCACTCCAGTCTTCCAGGGGCGCTGCAGAAGTCGGTGGTCGCTTTAAGACTTTCACCCCAGTAGCAAAGGGGCCTTGGAGACTCTTCATGGGGGTATACTCCACGTAATCCCCTGCATGTAGATTGTGGCGTACGGGCGGAAGATACAGCCGCTTAACCAAACGGCGGTTAACATACAATTCCTCCACCGTCTTCTCATCGCCGATGAAACCGACTCCCCGCTCCACGTTGAACCAAATAACGGTTCCCCTTCGGCGCTCCAGCTTAGGGTCACCGGACCGTGGGTGCTCCAAAACTTGCACCACCCACTCCTCCACCAGCTATTTATATTCCCAGAGGGGTGACAGCCTCAGGGACCATCAAATTCTGGCGAGGAGTAGTCCTTGCGCGGCGGAGCGGGAACTCCTGCCGCCTCCGCTGTGTCAGCCAGAGGAGTCACCACCTCAGCAGGCACCTCATCCGACTTTCTGTTGAGCTGTGAGAGATAGATCTCCTCCGGTTCCTTCTCCTCATAGGGGTCGTCTGCCCACAACATGCTTCCCCAGTCAGGACCTCGCTGTCTCGCCGCCATCTTACTCTGCTGACTTGCCACATCTTCCTCGCGCGCAGGAGAAGGGGGCGGAACTACCAGGGAGGAGTCTGCATCGCTGAATAGAATTCGTACGCAACAGAGTGTAGAGTAACTACCAGGGAGGAGTCTGCGCAACAGCGTATAGAGTAACTAAATTATACGTAGAATAGCGTATAATTTAGAGGACAAACTACGTAGCGATGCATACAAAAGCGAAGCGAATCACCTAATATTCAGATTCGCTTTGCAGCTGAAAAATACCAAGATTCGATACGAATCGACAAATCGCTTCGCTCATCTCTAGTCCAAACATTTCATTAAGTTGGGTAACGTGGTTAGAGGCTTAGTTATAGTAAGAAGCATATCATCAGCGAATAGACTAGCTTTGTACTCTCGAGGACCAATTTTAACTCCCGCTATGTTTGGATCAGGGCGGATCATAATGGCCAACGGCTCAATAGCCAAAGCAAAGAGGGCAGGAGAGAGGGGACACCCTTGACGGGTTCCTCTGTAGATATGGATGGAACTAGGATCATCAGTCGGTAATTTAAGAAAGGCAGTTGGAGTTGTATATAGCGTTTGTATGGAGTGTAGAAAGGGACCCGATATGCCCATGGCGGACATAACCTGGTAGAGGTATGACCAAGAAAGGCTATCAAAAGCCTTTTCAATGTCCAAGGCTAAAATAGAGAAGGGGTGAGTGTTCACATTAGCCCATTGGATAATATTACAGATTTTCCTAACGTTATCTGGTGCTTGTCTACCAGGAATAAATCCCACCTGGTCATAATGGGTTAGAGTAGGGAGGTGAGAGTTGAGGCATTTGGCCAAGATGGAGGTGAAAATTTTAAGGTCCACGTTAAGTAGGGATATGGGGCGATAATTTGCGGGGTATAAAGGGTCTTTATCAGGTTTTGGAATCACCGTTATAAGTGCATCCAGCATTTCAGACGGCAGCTGACCTCCATGTAGGACATAATTACATAGGCTTTTTAGGTGGGGTGTCAGGATGTATTTAAACTTTTTAAAGCAAAGCTCCGAAAACCCATCTGGGCCTGAGGATTTGCCAAGTTTAAGGGATGCTATCGTCATGCCTATTTCCTCTGTGACGTAAACGTTTATAGATTCTCTGGCAGATGAGGAGAGGGTCGGTATCGGTAGCGTTGCAAGAAATGTGGAAATATCTGCCGTAGGAGGATCTGTGGGCTGGGAATATAATTTTTGGTAAAATGCATGGAATTGTTGGTATATAATGGTTGGATTGGATGTAATCTGTCCCCTAGCGTCCTTTATATGGTAAATGGTGTTAATACGTTGCCGAGCTCTCAACTTAGCTGCTAACATCCTGTGTGGTTTATTAGCCAGTTTATAAAATCTAGCTTGGGTCCATCTTAGTGCTTTTTAGGTGCGGTGTAACAAAGTGGCATCCAATTGTAGCTTGGTGTTCTTAATGGCCTTAATGAGATATATGGATGGTTGCCTCTGATTAGCTAATTCCAAGCGCATCAGTTTGGATTCTAGATCAGATTGAGCTTTCGAACGCTCCTTCTTCAGCCTAGACGCCTCCGCTATGATGATTCCCCTAACTACAGTTTTATGTGCAGCCCAGTTGATCCAGGTAGTGTCAGATGAATTACTGATAGCAAAATAGTCCCTAAGAGATATAGATATGCGCTCTACTATAGAGGGATCTGTGAGTGAGTTGTATTTTTCAATGGCACCATCTTGGGGTATTGTTTTATGAACTCTTTCTGGAGGAAAAAACAGAGATTCCACTGTTGTTTTTATATTTTATAAGTTTTGCTCCATTCACGGTGTTGCAAAAATAACATTTTTATAGGTCAGTACAATTATGGTGATATCAAATATGTAGTGGTTATAAAAAAAACAATTTGTCCAGTCGACAGATTCTGAAAATCATAACAATTTTATTTTTCCATTGACAGAGCTGTGTAAGGGCTTAGTTTATGTGGGATGAGTTGACATTTTCATTGGTACTATTTGGTTGATATGCAACTTAGTTTTCAGCAACTTAGTATACTGAACACTGCAGCCCCAGTCCTCTCTATCTTCCCAGCACTAACCACACACACTGGGAAGATGGAAAGGTGGCAGGGTTGCAGCGATTTGCACGGAACATCAGTGTGCTATGTTTCTTTTATATTTACCGTCAGGTTTCTCTCCTTATCTTCACAGTACTAACTAGAAAAGCCCTGGGAAGATAGAGGGGAGTGCTGCTGCCAGCAGAAGGACTGTCTGCAAGGAAGCATTGCACATCATTTCTCAGTAAGATCTGTTTTGCATTTTTTTGGGAGGCAGGACTGGGGTAAGCAGGCAGAGGCTGTGGTAGGCTGAGACACATCTGCATCATAAAGTTATCCAGTGTTTTCAGCATTCAGTAGAATGTAGCAGATGGATTCCCCTTAGCAAGTTTAGCAACCCTTAGAAGGGTTCTGAGCGGAGGCTTGTCATACCATTTTTAATAAAAATTAACATATTTAACTAATAAAGTGTATTACAAAAACACACTCACTATCCCTGCACATTAGCAAAAAAAAAAAAAAAGGAAATACATGCACTTTAAATAAGCATAGTGTCAGGACCGGCAGTCATGGCACCCGTTCTGCTGGTCCTGTCTCTGACTCTGGTGGCGATGTGGTTGCCCGTGGCCAGGCTTCTTCCGCTATTTCGTCAGGCTCCTCCTCCAGCCGACGGTCTTTGGCTGTGGATGCGCATCCCAGGCAGGGGACGCGCGCGACGATCATTAGTGCCAGAGACGTGGCTGGTGTGCACACTCGCTCGCGGCCTGTTTCTGGTCGCCGGAAAAAGCGAGCAATTTAGTCTGTTTATTTTCTGTTCATTTGGTATCTTATGAGTTAAGTTTTGTTCCTTGCTTTCTCCTCCCAGTCAGCTGGTTGGGTGGGGTCTGCTAGGTATTTAAGGCCCTCAAATGTTAACCTTGCTGCCAGTGTTTGGAGTTTCCTTGCTACTACCTGGTTTGTCATTTGTGCTCTGCTATTTAGACTCTTGTTTGTTCTTTGACCCTCGGCATGTTTTGTTACTACTCTTGGCTTACTGATTTTGTTCCTGACGTACTCTCCTGGTTTTGACGCGGCTATCTGACTTTCCATTTGTTCTTGTTTGTCTGTCTTGTTTGTTTTCCCTTCCCCTGCACTTTTGCTAGTGTATCTCGAGTCTTCTGGTTGTCGACTCAGGGGTTAGCCTGAGTAGGCAATAGGCAGGGAAAGGGGTTGGGATTTAGCTTAGGGATCACTTTCCCCTTGTCTGTGTATCCCAGCCCTGACACATAGCACCTTGCCAAAATGTTCCCAAAGTACAGCTGGCAGAGATGGAGGATCAGCAATTATATATAGACGAAGCATAGGAAATATGGAATCTTTCCGTCTCCACATTTGAATGTATGTCAGCATTTATGTTATTTTGTATTTATGACAGCATGCTACATCAGTAAAATGGCTTTATAAAATCTGCAATATCTATTAGTTACTGTATAGCATATCATCTTAAAATACCAAGAGAAAAATTGATCCAGCATATACATCTCACATGACCATTGCAGAAGGTATTGCAAAATAGAAAATTTATTCTTACACAATGTCAGAGCAAAAAAGAAACTATTGCAAAATAGCACATCTCGGATTCTGCAAGAATTGTAAAGTTCGATATAGGATTCATGTGTTTCACAGAATATATGTACATTATTTCCACATTCTAAAAACTTCTAACCATAACTAATGTTATAACCAGATCTGTGGGAGAAATTCTGCAGATGTGAAGCGCACACAATAGCTCTGGTTTAAGCATGCTTTCTATTAAAGAAACCACAGCATTAGGGAATAAAAGTTTATGCTATGACAACATATTGTATTTATTGTTCTGTTGCCTGTAGACCTATGCACATTGCAAAGTTTGTGTGTGATGATCCTGTACGACTTTAAATGGGTTAGTAGGCAAATGGTATGTGTTCTAGCATGAGGCATGCCACCATTATTTTCCTTGTTTCATACAATGGCTGTGAGAAAACTCCATGTGCTTCTTATAAAAATGGAGGCATGCGTATGGAGGCTATGGGTGTGTCATTAGCCAATGACCTATTATTTAAATCAAGTTTTATGTTAAACATTTTATAGTGATGCTACTTTTCATTTTCCATGTCGTTATATTTAAAATAAAAAATCCAAGCAGTTTTAACACTGAAAACTAAGCCTGGTAATAGGCTCACAATTTTTCTTCTGTCCTGATTTTTGTTCTGTTCTGATAATTTTTGTTCTATTCTTATTAGTTTTCAGTGGTCCTCTCACTATTATACACTGATACATAAGACCTATACAAAAATAACCCAGGATAAACCTTTCATAACAGGAGATGTTTGTAGCTTATCTACTCTCTCCCTGCACAATGACCTCTGCACGGGTAACGGCATGTCTAGAATACTTTCATAAAAGTCAATGAAATGTTAGTGTCAGAAGAAACAGTGTCTTGTTCTAAACTAGCATCTAAAAACGATGCCTTAATAGGGGCAGATGCCTGCCTGACTGTATTTATACACACAAATGCTAGTGTCAGAAAGAAACTGTGGTTTGTTCTGAACAGTCATACAAAATTATGCCTTAAAGCATGTAGCAACAGTACAGTGTGGATGTGGAATATGTAAGCTAAATAGGGGTAATAGTGGCAGCAATAGTATTGGCACCAGTAGCAGCACAGCATGACAACTAGCAGAAAAGGAAGTAACAGTGCAGCTGTGTAAGAGTAGTAGTAGATGTGGCAAGGAAGTAGATGTTCAGTGGTAAGTCTTTATGAGCTTACAGATACCATTGAGTATTGTGGAGGGTAGGGCAATTTTTTCATTGGATGCAGCCAAGGCCTTTGATAGCGTGGAGTGCTAGCTTAATCATATGGGATTTGGGCAACGCTTTATATCATGGGTGAAAGTACTTTATGACAGCCCAAAGGCAAGAATTTGGGCAAACGGGGGTATGTCCGTGAAGTTTCATTTGCAGAGGGGCACTCGGCAGGGACGCCCTCTCTCACCATTGCTGTTTGCACTGGCGATAGAGCCGCTAGCGGCCGCAGTGCGTAATTCCCCTGACATACAGGGGTTTCAGTATGGTAATGTGCGCAACAAGGTGGAGATGTGTGTGGATGACACTTTGCTGTTCTTGGGTGATACATCCTTGTCCTTACTTGCTGTGATGTCCCTCATTGACAGATTTGGTCAGTTGTCAGGTCTGACAATTAACTGGCACAAGTCAGTTCTGATGCTCAGAGATGGTCAACCAAGATCGCAAGTGATAATTGACAGACATACCCCATGTGTAGAGACTTTT
The DNA here is from genome assembly GCA_900303285.1 of Rhinella marina. Taxonomy (NCBI): domain Eukaryota; kingdom Metazoa; phylum Chordata; class Amphibia; order Anura; family Bufonidae; genus Rhinella; species Rhinella marina. The sequence continues at coordinate 15,206 of ONZH01028367.1, read as the reverse complement.
AAATATCTGGGTATTAATATATCGCCTAGAATTAGGCCCCATTCACACGACCGTATGAATGGGGCCGTATCTATCCGCAAAAATGCGGGAATAGATGCGGCCCCATTCACCTCTATGGGGCCGGGAGCCACGGCACGGAGCTGTGCTGCGGCTCTTTTGAAGCATGTCCTATACTTGTCCGTGCGCACGGACAAGTATAGGCATTCTCAATGGGGCCGCACGGCGTGTGTTCCGAGCGCTGCGGAACACACGCCGGGCAGCCCCCGTATATTTGCGGGTCCGCAGTAATGCGGGCCCGCAAATATACGTTCATGTGAATGGACCCTTAAGTATTTTGAGGATTTGAATCTTACTCCACTACTAACTAAATTTCGCAATAAAGTTAAAGCCTGGTGTAAACTATACCTGTCAGTGGTGGGTAGGACGAACCTTCTTAAGATGGTTTTGATGCCGCAGCTTTTATATATTCTTCACAATGCCCCAGTCTGGTTGCCAAGGGACAGGTTTGACAGGATAAACTCAATATTTAGAGATCTGAGATGGCGTAAGGGACAGCCTACAATAAGGCTCAAGACCCTGCAATATTTTAAAATAGAACAGGGACTGGCAGTTCCTAATCCAAGGGTGTATTACTTGGCAGCCCAGAGCCAAAACTTTAAAGATGGCTAGAGTTGGGAGCCTTAGACATGACTAGTCTGATTCTTGGGTCTCAGCTAAAAGGACGTGACTTGATGATGCTATTGGAGGTAGCGGATTCGAGGTCGGAGAGATCAGATACTCCCATTAAACGTACAATGTATTTAGTGTGGCAGAAGATCAACAAATTAAGAAGGGTTCATGGAGTATACCCCAATATAGCGTAACTCAGCCTTGACTGTGTTTGTTAATATGTCAGGGTTTGCCGAATGGAGGGAGAGAGGGGTGACAAGATTAGGAGTATTTAGATACTTCACTGGTTTTCAAAATACTTATGACATTACTAGGCGGTGTTTTTATCAGTACCTGCAAATACCTGCTTACAACACCATGACTAAGAATGGCACTGTGGTGTCACAGTGAGATGCAGCGCTACACCTTATAGTCTCAGGAGGGGAGAAGAGAGGGATGATATCTCTGGTATATCAATTGCTGTTCAGCAAATTCCTGGAGACTTATCCCTTGACTAGTAAAAATAAATGGGAACAGGATGTAGGCGCAATTCCACAAGATCAATGGTCGGATATACTAGAAGCGATACCTCCTTGAGTGAAAGTGTAATGCTATCACAATTGTTTATTGTTCATAGAGTGTACAAGACACCGTTTGTTTTTTTTTACATCGGATAGGCTACAGAGTTGACGGTCAATGTCCTCGATGTTCTACGGAACCGGTGGACTTATTACATATGTTATGGCAATGTACAGCATTAAATATACTCTAATTGACCTTATACAGAATGCTTTCTCAGTACGTATACCACAAGATCTTAAAGTGTGTATTTTGGGGTATGTGTCAGAATTAAACACCGAAAATATGCTTAAAGTGGCTATAGGTCGCTTGTAGAGATGAGCGAGCAGTAAAATGCTCGGGTGCTAGTTATTCGAGTCGAACTTTTCCCGATGCTCGGGTGCTCGTTTCGAATAACGAACCCCATTGAAGTCAATGGGAGACTCGAGCATTTTTGCAGGGGACCAAGGCTCTGCCTAGGAAAGGCTGGGTGAAAACCTGGAAACCTCAGAAAATGATGGAAACACCACGGAAATGGACAGAAAACAGCAGGGGCAGCATGCATGGATGCATTTTGGCTGCTAAGGCTGCCTAATCCCACCATTACCCCAAATTCTCAGGCAACAGCCTGGTGGTTACCCTCATGGCAATTGTGCTCACCCAGACCAAGAAAGGCGAGGCAAATACCCATCACATGTTAGGGAAGCACCCAACTAGGTGCAACGAAGGTCCATCACCGCCAGCAGGTGACACCACTGCTCATGCTGGCACTGCTGGGCCCCACGACGCAGGCATAAGCCTGACACATCATGGTGACAGCGTAGTGACACCAACAAGTGACCAAGTTAGATTGAGGTAGCAGTCAAATGTCTGTAGGCGAGCCTCCAAAAAATTTGTTTTGGAGTGTCCGAAGTTGACCCTCCTAAAAAATTGTTTAGGAGTGTCTGTAGTTGACCCTTCTGTAAAATATTTTATTTGTTTTCCCTGTTATTAGTTAATGTACAACCCATGGCTGGCATGGTGGGAATATATAGGTTTTGCGTCACAGACGGTCCACTGCACCGTTACATTTTCTTCATCATTGCAAATTACTTTTTCACTAACTGTTGTCTGGCAATGATAAAGGGTAAGGTGAATCCACTGCGGAAGAAAAGTGTCATCCTCCTACAATTCTACACTTGCTCTCAATTGAAAAGGGGATGTTCTCGCCGTGGCCTTCCTCATAGTGGCCACTTCTGCGGACGACAGAGGTGGTGTACCTACTGACAGCCTGACCGAACACGATGGCAGATGGGGAGACACTCCCTCATGTAAAATTGTTTAGGAGTGTCTGCGGTTGACCCTCCTGTAAAATATTTTTTTTCCCTGTTATTAGTTAATGTACAACCCATGGCTGGCATGGTGGGAATATATAGGTTTTGCGTCACAGACGGTCCACTGCACCGTTACATTTTCTTCATCATTGCCAATTACTTTTTCACTAACTGTTGTCTGGCAATGATAAAGGGTAAGGTGAATCCACTGTGGAAGAAAAGTGTCATCCTCCTACAATTCTACACTTGCTCTCAATTGAAAAGGGGATGTTCTCGCTGTGGCCTTCCTCATAGTGGCCGCTTCTGCGGACGACAGAGGTGGTGTACCTACTGACAGCCTGACCGAACACGATGGCAGACGGGGAGACACTCCCTCATGTAAAATTGTTTAGGAGTGTCTGTAGTTGACCCTTCTGTAAAATATTTTATTTGTTTTCCCTGTTATTAGTTAATGTACAACCCATGGCTGGCATGGTGGGAATATATAGGGAAGCACCCAACTAGGTGCAACGAAGGTCCATCACCAATGCCCATGCTGGCACTGCTCTCCTATCCCCAGCCACACGATGCAGGCAAAAGCCTGACACAGCATGGCGGTGACACCAACAAGTGACCAAATTACATGAGGTAGCCGGTGAGCCACCCAAAAATTTAGCCAGACGCAGCATGGCGGTGACAACAGAGTGACCGAGTTAGACTGAGGTAGCAGGAGGTGAAGCATCCTCCAAGTGGGCACTACATGAGCGGCCCCAGGGTCAGACTCGGTCAGAGTATGTGAAATGTTCAGGGTGGCTGAACGCCGGGCTCGACGGCGGACCCGTTTCGGGTTATCGATTGTCGAAATGTTGGTTGACATCAAGTTTAGTATTTGTTCTTATCAGTTGCTGTGGCTGTTGGTGGTAAAGTGGTGAGCATAGCTGCTTCCCAAGCAGTTGACCCGGGTTCGATTCCCATCTATCGCAGGAGGCAATTAAAAGAAGAACAAAAAAAAAATCAGTACAATATCTAATACGTCCCCTACCCGGGTAAATTGTTTGGAGAGAGCCTGCCTACTGACAACAGCCGGATGGAGTTTGAATGATGACGCAGGACCCCAACTTAAAAATTACCATCAACCGGTACAGTTGTAAATTATGAGCTCGATCAAGTGTGGCATGTGTTCGATGTATTCTTCTCAGTTTAATACCGTATATGGCAGCTATCCGGAAAAATAGTTTGGAGAGAGAGAAAGTTAGGAAAAAGACGTAAATTGTTTGGAGAGAGGGCCTCTAGGTGGACCTCTGGAAAAATTGTTTGGAGAGAGGGCCTGTAGGTGGACCTCCGGAAAAATTGTTTGGAGAGAGGGCCTGTAGGTGGACCTCCGGAAAAATTGTTTGGAGAGAGGGCCTGTAGGTGGACCTCTGGAAAAATTGTTTGGAGAGAGGGCCTGTAGGTGGACCTCCGGAAAAATTGTTTGGAGAGAGGGCCTGTAGGTGGACCTCCAGAAAAATTATTTAGAGAGAGGGCCTGTAGGTTGACCTCCGGAAAAATTGTTTGAAGAGAGGGCTTGTAGGGGGCCCTCCTGAAAAATTGTGGTAAAAGAGTGCCAGTTGGACCTCTAAAAAATGGTGTTTTTTTGGTCAGCGTTAGGCAAAGACGACAAGGAGGAGGAGGAGTAGGAGGAGTAGAGAAGAGGAATCGGATACATAAGTTATTTAAATCTTTAGCTGCTTTCCCCCGGAGGAGATTTGAATTCCGGTGAAATCCAGGCTTTGTTCATTTTAATAAGCGTCAGCCTGTCAGCGCTGTCAGTTGACAGGCGTGTACGCTTATCGGTGATGACGCCACCTGCTGCACTGAATAGCCGCTCTGACAGCACGCTAGCGGCAGGGCAGGCCAGCACCTCCAAGGCGTACAGCGCCAGTTCAGGCCACGTGTCCAGCTTTGAAACCCAGTAGTTGTATGGAGCAGAGTGATCGCTACGGACGTTGGTATGGTCAGCTAGGTATTCCCTCACCATCTTTCTGTACAGCTCCCCCCTACTCTGCCTAGACTGGGGACAGGTGACAGTGTCTTGCTGGGGTGACATAAAACTGGCAAAGGCCTTGGAGAACGTTCCCCTGCCAGTGCTGGACAAGCTGCCTGCTCGCCTCCTCTCCCCCGCTACTTGGCCCACAGAACCATGCCCTCTGCCGCTAGCGGCGTCAGATGGGAAGGATTGTTTCAGCTTGTGCATCAGGGCCTGTTGATATCTTTTCACTCTCAGACTCCTTTCCTCTGCAGAGATGAGAGTGGAAAGGTTCTGCTTGTACCATGGGTCCAGGAGAGTGAACATCCAGTAATCGGTGTTTGAAAAAATGCTTCTAACACGAGGGTCACGGGATAGGCAGCCTAACATGAAGTCTGCCATGTGCGCCAGAGTCCCAACACGCAAGAATTCCCTCTCCTCACTGGCCTGACTCTCCATTTCCTCCTCCTCCTCCTCTTCAGCCCATACACGCTCAAGAGTTAAGAAGGACTGAGCACTGGTACCCTCTTCTGTCTCGCAGACATTCTCCTCCTCTTCCTCCTCATCCTCATCCCCCTCCTCCGATACGCGCTAAGAAACAGACCGGAGGGTGCTCTGGCTATCAAGCGACGTATCTTCCTCCACCGTCTCTTGTGACAAGCGCAAAGCATCCGACTTCATGCTGAGCAGTGAGTTTTTCAACAGGCAAAGCAGCGGGATGGTGAGGCTGATAATGGCGGCATCGCCGCTGACCATCTGTGTTGACTCCTCAAAGTTGCTCAACACCTGGCAGATATCAGACATCCACGTCCACTCCTCATTGTAGACTTGAGGAATCTGACTGACCTGACTACCAGTTCTGGTGGAAGTTGACATCTGGCAGTCTACAATCGCTCTGCGCTGCTGGTAAACTCTGGATAACATGTTTAATGTCGAATTCCATCTCGTGGGCACGTCGCACAACAGTCGGTGAGCGGGCAGATGTAGGCGGCGCTGCGCTGCCATGAGAGTGGCAGTATCTGTGGTGGACTTGCGGAAATGCGCACAGATGCGGCGCACCTTGGTGAGCAAATCAGACAGATTGGGGTATATCTTGAGGAACTGCTGAACTATTAGATTGAACACGTGGGCCAGGCATGGCACATGTGTCAGTCTGCCGAGTTGCAGAGCCGCCACCAGGTTACGCCCGTTGTCACACACAACCATGCCTGGCTTGAGGTTCAGCGGTGCCAGTGAGTCAGCGGTCAGTGAGATATAGTGTCCCTGCCCGGCAGCACTTGTCCACGTGTCTGTGGTTAGGTGGACCTTCTCAGAAACTCAGCGTTGGTCAGGGCACGGATGATGTTCTCTGACACGTGCTGGTGTAGGGCTGGGACGGCACATCGGGAAAAATAGTGGCGGCTGGGGACTGAATACCGAGGGGCAGCCACTGCCATGAGATTGCGAAAGGCCTCGGTCTCCAGCCTATAGGGCAGCATCTCCAGGCTCAGCAATTTGGAGATGTGGACGTTGAGGGCTTGGGCATGTGGGTGGGTGGAACTGTATTTCCTCTTGCGCTCCAGCGTCTGCTGTAAAGACAGCTGAACGCTGCGCTGGGACACATTGGTGGACACTGTGGAGGATCGTGGAGGCGAAGGTGTGGTTTTCCGGCGGGAGGCGCTCGTGCCGGGGTCCTGTGCAGGGGGTTGACTAGCAGAGGCAGCGAGTGATGCAGGGGGTTGACTAGCAGAGGCAGCGAGTGACACAGGGGAAGGAGCAGTGGTGTGACCCGCAGGAGGTGGTGAACGGCCTTGGTTCCATTGAGTGGGGTGTTTAGCACTCATATGCCTGCGCATGCTGGTGGTGGTTAGGCTAGTAGTGGTGGCACCCCTGCTGATCCTGGTGTGGCACAGGTTGCACACCACAGTCCGTCGGTCATCCTCACTTTCTTTAAAGAACCTCCAGACTTGCGAACATCTAGGCCTCGCCACGGGAGCTTCACTACGTGAAACAGTTGCTGCTGATGCACCAGCTCTGGCCCTGCTTCTCCCTCTGGCCACACCACTGCCTCTTACAACCTGTTCTGGTGCAGCACTCGCCTCCGCCTCAGAAGCACTGTCTTCACTCGGCTTATCAACCCAGCTTGGGTCAGTCACCTCGTCATCCTCCGATTTCTCAGTCTGCTCCCCCTCAGTCTGCTCCCCCCTCGGACTTCCTGCCCTGACAACAACTTCACCACTGTCTGACAACCGTGTCTCCTCATCGTCCGACACCTCTTTACAAATTTCTTCCACTAAGTCAACATTGTCATCATCATCATCATCACCCACAGACTGCGACAGTTGGAAAACTTGGGCATCGGGAACGAGATCAGCAGCAACCTGAGAAGTGGTTTGTGACTCTGGGAAGGGTCCAGAAAACAGTTCCTGAGAGTATGCTGGATCGCATTCCAAATTTTCCTGGGAGGGGGCAGATTGGGGGGAAGGAGGTTGAGGTGGAGGAGCCAGAGGAGTGCTCCCTTGAGTAACGTGGGTGGACTGCGTGGAAGACTGACTGATGGACAAATTACTTGAAGCATTGTCCGCAATCCATGACATCAGCTGTTCGCACTGTTGTGGTTTCAACAGTCCTCTACCACGTGTCCCTGTAAGTTGAGACATGAAGCTAGGGAGTGTAGCTCTGCGGCGTTCCCCTGCTCCCTCATCAGCAGGTACTGTCTCACCCTGCCCAGGACCACGGCCTCTGCCCCCTGCAGTAATTGAATGCCCACGCCCACGCCCTCATCCTCGACCCTTAGCCCTGGGGTTCAACATTTTCTGTATATAAGTGTATTATATAAAAAAAACCAAAAATAAATGGGCCTGCTGTACTGAAACCCACAAACTTGTTCAGTCTGGTTTAATTAAGTGACGTACAGAAAGTGTGACCTGGACAGAAAATACGGATTGTAGTGAGTGGACATCTGAACTGTGACACAGAGAATGGTTCCACGCAGCTGTGTGAAATTGATTCGTATCACTGAGATAAAACAACAAAGAAACTATTGTTTTTATATATATATATTTTTATATATTTTTTTTTTTAGTTTTGTTTTTTTTTGGAACGTGACGTGCAGAAACTATCGTAGACCTAACTCACACCCTGCTGACGGTGGCTATTTTGACTGCGACCCAGACAAATGTCGCACAGAGATTTTTGTGATCAAGCTATATACGTGAGAGCAAAAGACCTTGTTGGATTAAGTGACGTACAGAAAGTGTCACCTGGACAGAAAATACGGATTGTAGTGAGTGGACAGCTGAACTGTGACACACAGAATGGTTCCACACTGCTGTATGAAATGGATTTGTATCACTGAGATATAACAATAAAAAAAAAGGGTTATATATGGCGATAGCTGCACTACTAGTGCCAGCCAGCCAGCCAAGCCAGGAGACAAAAAAAATGTCTTATAGCCCTTAGAAGGGTTGTTGGGTTCTTTTGAGATCACTCCTGCCTAACAAAGAACTAAATGCAGGCCCTAACACTCTCCCTGAAACGCAGCAGCTCTATCCCTAGCGACATCCAGACAGCATCTGAGCCGAGCACCGCGGGCAGTCACTAGTATATTCCAGGGTCACCTGATCAGGCCAGCCAACCCCTGCTATCGACATGTAAGGGCCCCACGTGATGCTGGGTGTACCGCAGAGTCTCCTGGCTTGTGATTGGCTGAGTTTATAGGCGCCAAAAATGCACAATGCGGAAGTTGCCATTTCCTCGAGCATGGCGAGATACTCGTCTGAGCAGCGAGCGCTTACGAGTACCGTAATACTACACCAAGCTCGGACGAGCATGCTCGCTCATCTCTAGTCGCTTGCTATATGTGGCTAGGAAATTGATAACAAAAAAGAGGGTAGGAACAGCACAGCAATACCTGTATTCAGGTTTTAGATGTCCATTTGTGGGTAAAGCCCTCAATCAAAGGGGCACGGGTGCATGCGGTTATCCAGGTCCTGGCTTGAAGGTCTCGTATATTGGTAAATGCAGAGATCCGCAGCACTCCAAGAAGTTTGCATCAAAATTGATGTTTTATTCAAAAAGCATAGTACAGCATAGCGATGTTTTGGCTCAGAAGAGCCTTTCTCAAGCTGAGCTTTTTGAAGAGAGATTGTCCCTTCAAATATGACAAACTATGGGAGTCATGGCAGGTGTATATGCAGTCGATCAATATTTTGGGGTAAAAGTGCACCTGATACCGGAATAAAGGTTTAGGGGGGGGGGAATAGAGGGAGTTATTGGGTTATAGGGAAGGGTATTGTTTACAATTAATGTGAATACAAATTTACATGTAACACCACTTATATGGAGATTTGCTTATTGTTGTAACTTTATTGTACCGTGCCTTTACTTTCTGTAACATGTGCATATAAAATCAAAATCAATAAAAATCAGTGGTGTAGGGCTAATGTTAAATACAGTAGGGGAGTAGGAGCTCCAGCAGCAGCAGTTGCAGCCAGGGCAGTATTAGCAACTAGGCACCGGGGGTGCGGCACCCTGCCGGGAGAATCTATAAGGATTGTGAAAAAAAAAAAAGTTCAAAAACCATCCTGGAAATTGGGTGGAGCACAGTTATTTCAATAAACCCTTACCCTGCCGTGGCCGCCCGTCCCCATGCCCCATGCAGCTCTCCGGCGCTTCCTCCTGGGCTGGCTGTGTGATACCGCGAGACCCGGAGCTGGGTCACAAGTCTCGCGGGATCACACTGCTTCAGGAGAAGAAGGCGCGTGCTGAAGTCCAGAGCGAACAGGTAAGTATTTTTTTGTGTGTGTTTGTGGCTGTGCACATCTGGGGGGGCACCTGTCAGGCTGGCAAATTGGACAGGTCTTATGGGGGAAAAGCAGGCTGATCTGTCTGATGGGGGCTGGGGCACAAAAGGCTGATGTGATCTCTGATGGGGCACAATGTTCTGATCTGAGGTCTGATGGGGCACAACGGGCTGATGGGGCACAATGGGCTGATCTGAGGTCTGATGGGGGCACAAAAGGCTGATCTGAGGTCTGATGGGGGCACGGTGGGCTGATCTGAGGTCTGATGGGGCACAGTGGGCTGTTCTGAGGTCTGATGGGGGCACAAGAGGCTGATTTTAGGTTTGATGGGAGGCACAATGGGCTGATCTGAGGTCTGATGGGGGCACAATGGGCTGATCTGGGGATGGATGGCGGCACAGTGGGCTAATGTGAGGTCTGATGGGGGCACAATGGGCTGATCTGAGGTCTGATGGGGGCACAGTGGGCTGATCTGAGGTCTGATGGGGGCACAGTGGGCTGATCTGAGGTCTTATGGGGGCACAGTGGGCTGATCTGAGGTCTGATGGGGGCACAAAAGGCTGATGTGAGGTCTGATGGGGGCACAATGAGCTGATGTGAGGTCTGATGGGGCACAAAAGGCTGATGTGAGGTCTGATGGAGGCACAGTTCGTTGATCGGAGGTCTGATGGGGCACAGTGGGCTGATCCGAGGTCTGATGGGGGCACAGTGGGCTGATCTGAGGTCTGATGGGGCACAGTAGGCTGATGTGAGGTCTTATGGGGGCACAATGGGCTGATGTGAGGTCTGGTTGGGGTACAGCGGGCTGATCTGAGGTCTGATGGGGGTACAGTGGGTTGATCTGAGGTCTGTTGGGGGCACATTCTAATAATCTAAGGTCTGATGGGGCACATTCTGCTGATCTGTGGTCTGATGGGGGCACATTCTGCTGATTTGAGGTCTGATGGGGGCACAATACGCTGATCTGAGGTCTGATGGGGGCACAGTGGGCTGATTTGAGGTCTGGTGGGTGCATAGTTGGTATGTGGTATGTTTAGATACGGTACATTGCTGCGATAGTTATGTAGAAATATAGTAAATACATGCAGGCACAATAGCCTCCATTGTCAGCCTATAGGGCCGACCCTTGTGACTGGACAACTAAAGTGCATAGGTTCAGGTTTTGCTGGGGGGGGGGGGGTGGTGGCGCGGCTGAAATTTGTGCCAGACAAAGGCCACAGTACTGGTAGCACTGAACCTGATTGTTTAGACAGTACATATCCACATGCTGATTTGCGTCAGCCTGGCATGACACATGAAAAATCTGGTGCATCATATTCATGAATATGAATTAGCTGCTGATGGTGCTGCTGCTACTTGTGGTAGCAGAGACAAAGACCACTTTACCCAGTTGAAGTTGGTATGGAGACATTCAGGAGAAAATGTGTTGCTTGATGCAAATTAGTAACTAATCCGCTGTATGGCTTCTCTCGCTTAGACTCATCAGTACTAAGATGGCATGGCAACGCTTCAGTTTATACATATGAAATGGAGCAGGAGTGGAAGCAATGCTCTGCCCTGTTTCTGTTGAGGACAGGAGGAAGCTTATTGATACATACTGTATGTATGTGGAGGGGGTGTGTGAACAAGAGCCTGGTGTGGAAACCAGATCAGTACAAACAAGTGGCCTCAACAGCTGCTCCATGAGTCCATGGTGGTATACACCCTTCCAAACAGGAACAATTTCTAGGAGTATCCCATTTTCTCCACCAAGTGAGAGTACAAGACATGCATGCCTTTTTTTTGAGAAATAATGGAAAACAATACATTTAAAAAAACATCTCAGTAGGACAAACTAGAGCTTGTACTGTTGTCTTTCTCCAAGACATACCCTCTTTCATGACCCTGTGGACTTCTCGGCAGTGGCTGGAACTGGCCCAGTTTGTTATCGCTATACTGTGTTGTCCAGCCCCCAGTGTCATCTCAGAGAGGGTTTTCCGCATGGTAGGTGGTGTTATCACACAAAAATGGACAAACTTGCCCTCAAAAAGTGTACAAAACATGACATTTTTAAATATGACTGAGGCATGAATCAAAGGGGATTTTCACACACCTTCGTCTAAGGCCAATGCCCAGTTAAGGCATCATTTTTGAATGCTTGTTCAGGATCGGCCAATGTTTCTTCGGACACTATAATTTTTATGAATAAATATAAGCAGGCATCTGCTTCCGTTAAGGGATCATTTTGGACTCCTTGTCAGAACAAGTCACTTTTTTTCTGATAACAGTGTGAGTGTAAACACCATATACATAACAAATCTGATGGCAGAGTGTGCTTTTAACCCCTTGGCAACATATGACGTATGAGTCACAGCGAGAAGTGACTTCCCACAAATTGAAGCACTAGTACATCATGATGATCTGGCAGGCACAGGAGCCCTGCTGTATCTGCTGGCATCACTGTAAATGCAAATGCTGGCGGATTAACCCCTTATATGCTGAAATCAACGCTGACCGCAGCATTTATGAGGATCACAGAGGGAGTGGGCTCCGTTTGCCTCTGCAGTGGCAGGGGGCCGATGGCTGCCATAGCAGCCTCGGGCCTCGCAAAGGCGTTAGGGTCTGCCATGTATGAAGCCTGGGGGCTGGGTCTCACAGGCACACTGTAAGTGTAAAACTGACAGTTTCAATGTAGTACATAACATAATGTATTGTACTACAACGAAACAGGGATTAGACCCTGAAATGTTGAAGTCCCTGTACTGGCACAACATGAAAGTGAAACTTTTTTTTTTAAAGTGTTTTACAAAAACAAACGTTTTCAGTTAAAAAAAGAAGTGCCACTTTCTCTTCATCAGGCGAGTTTTAATAAAAAAGTTATAAAAATAGAAATATTAGATATCGCCGCATCTGTAACGAATGGCCCTATAAAAAATGTTACATGGTATACCCTCTTATGTGAATGCAATAAAAAAAGTAAAATAAAAAACAGTGTCCTTGCCCAAAAAAAGTGTAATATGGAACGATCAAAAAATCTTATGTATCCAAAAATGGTACCAATGAAAACGGCAATTCTTCCCCCCCCCCCAAAAAAAAATGAGCCCCTACACAAGACAATCAGGATCTTGAAAATATTGAAAATAATTAATTTTTCTATTGCTATATTCTGGCCACTATAACTTTTTTGTAGTTATGGTTACAGAGCTGTGTTTGAGCTCATTTTTTGTGGGGTAATCTGTACTTTTCAGTGATACTATTTTGAAATGTGTGTGACTTTTTGATCACTTTTTATTTAAATTATTTTAGGAAATTGAAGTGAGAAAAAAAATGGCTAATTGGCCATTTTTACTTCCCTTGCGCCATTAGCCATATGGGGGTTAATATTGTTATATTTTAATAGTACATGTGTTTTCACATGCTATGACTCCTATAATGTTTATTTTTTTATTGGTTAAGTATTTCGATTTTGGGGAAAGGGGGGTGATTTGAACATTTACATGTTTTTATATTTAAAAAAAATTAAATTTTTTAAAATCACCCTGGGTAACTAACTGGCAATCATTAGATTGCCCATTGGGTTGATTAATGGCTGTATTGTATTGTATTGAACACTTCATTTTCAATATAACAATACAGTGCTTCCACCTAGTGGCCTGTATTGGTATATTCAGCTAATAGCTGTAGCTGCTGAAGTCTGCTTGAGCCTGCTTGAGGCTTTGTGCTACTAGTATAGTGTAACAGGTTCCCCAAGTTCGGCCGGGTAATGCTGTTACAGGAGCGGGGGCGCATAGCCCCCACTTCCGGACTGATCAGATGCCATGGTCACATTTCATCACAGCATCTGACGGGTGACATGCATGTGCCATGGGTCTCTGCTATTTGAAACAGGAGAAACCTGGAGGCTATGGTGCCTACTGCAAGAGCAAGCGGGCACCATGTTTAAAGCTGCAACTTTGACCTTTTATTTATAGCGAAGGTTGGGAAGGGGTTAATATTATTCCAGTATTATTCTGCTCTGTTGTGTGCTCATATGGCAGTTTAGGACCACATTTGGGGTGTTTCTGTAAACTGCAGAATCAGGGTAATAAATATTGATTTTTATTTTTCTATTAACCCTTGCTTACAGGGAAAAAAATGATTAAAATGGAAATTCTGCAAAGACAAGTAAAATTTTGAAATTTCTCCTTTATTTTCTTTAATTTTTGTAGAACACCTAAAGGGTTAACAAAGTTTGTAAAATCCTATTTTAATAACTTGAGAGGTGTAGTTTCTACAATGGGGTCATTTATGGGTGGTTTCTATTATGTAAGCCCCACAAAGTGACTTCATAACTAAAATGGTCCTTTAAAAAGTGGGTTTTTGAAATTTTCTTGAAAATTTAAAAAATTGCATCTAAAATTGTATTCCATCTACCATCCCCCCAAAAAAATGACATTTACAAATAATCCCAACATAAAGTAGACATATGGGAAATGTAAAGTAACTATCTGTATCACTATCTGTCGATCTGTCTTAAAAGCAAAGAAATTTAAATTTTGAAAATCGCTAATTTTTCCAAATCTTTGGTGAATTTTGGATTGTTTTTATAAATAAAAGTGAAATATATCGACTCAATTTACCACTGTCATGAAGTACAATGTGGAATGAGAAAACATTCTCAGAATGGCTTGGATAAGTAAAATCATTCAGAAATTAGCACCTCATAAAGTGACACGTCAGATTTGCAAAAAAAAAAATGCAAAAAAGGTGAAAACTGGCCCAGCGTAGAAAGGATTAAGCAAGCAGTTTATTAACACCATTAACCATGTGTTTACTCATAGCTATATGTCAGTGACATAATTTACTATTTACTATTCCTTATGTTAAAAAAAGTTAAGAAGGAGAGGAATTCAAAAAAGAAAAATGGTCCTGTCAAAAATGAAACGTGGAATCTGATTAGTTGCAGATGTAAATGAAAAGAAAGAGAAACGAATAAGACTTACAGTAAAGACTGAAGCTGGGAGATGTCGGATGTGCAACTGTGCCGGACCTGTCACGTGATCATGAAAGCCATGGTCACATGACTGGTTACCTAGGTGACGGGATGCTAGATGCTGCCAAGCATCAGAATAACATGGCCTAGCAAGATCTCCTATAGACTGAGGAGGGGGTAATGGAGCATGGAAAAGAAATAAGAGCACTGGATCAAGTGGCCTTTTTTAACCAAAAGAGGGAATACTAGATCAAAAGGACAAACTTGTGCCTTTTTTTTTGGAGATTATTTTCCGATATAACCATATTGGAACCATAATGGAAAATAATAAAATCACCTGAACACCGAACCCGGACTTTAGTGAAAAAGTCCGGGTTCGGGTCAGGTACCCGAACTCGCAAACTCGCTCATCACTAATTGTAAGCCCTCGCAGGTAGGGTCCTCTCTCCTTTTGTACCATTTTTTAATTTGTCGTGTTCATTTCATAAGCCAGGAAACCACAAAAGTGGCAAATGGCTATTTTGGGAGCGACAAATATAATATTATCAAATATGCAAATGATACACATTTTACAGATAAATATCTCCCACAGTTCAACCTACGTTGGTATTACTAAACATAGTTTGGGGACCAGGAATGTTATACTTCACATTAACCCCTCCCCTCACATAAATTCGCCTTAGAAGGGAAAGAAAGCACCATCAGACATCCAGCATATCAAAGTTTCCAATGAAAACAAAGTTAATGTCCATATCTTACAATGGAAATCATATCAAACACATTCATAATATAAGAATAAATGTAATACGTACATGACATGTCCTACAGGTCCATGTAACCTATTAGGTAAAAAGCCTAAAGTATTAACTCCTAGCAGTTTGTTTATCTTTGTTACAGAATTCAGAGCACTCAGAAATCCCCATATACAGTATTTAGGAACCAAATAGAAGAAATATATCAAAAAA